>VDFB02271358.1:476108011-476133910 GCA_007258455.2 Sequoia sempervirens | reverse complement strand
CTTGGATGTTGTTTATTTATCATTCCTTGCTCATTTCATTTCATTTCTTTATTAAGGGTTTGATTACCAAAGTGGGATTTGACCAAGGAAAATCCCTATACTCTAACCCTTAGCCATTTTCCCCCTTTTGTATGTGTGTTTGCAGACATTTGTATGCAGATTTATCAAGAAAATAGGCATTGAAAGGTGTTCAATAAGTCAGCAAAGTGTTTCAAGTCAACTAAACCCTAATTCAAGCTTGGAGACAATCTACAACCTATTTTATGTAGATTTGACTCTGTCAACCTGACAAGAAGACAAGTGCAGATCTGGACCTACATAATTGACTCTTGAATTTGTAGATTTTTGGAGGAGGACTGATTCACCATCAGTGGTGAATGAGTCCCACCTAAAGGTTGAAAAAGTTGATTTTGTCAGAATCTAGTTTCTGACAGTTGGAAGGTAGTTTCAAGTGTTTTTACCAGTAGGAGGACTGATTCGCCATCAGTGGTGAATGAGTCCCATTGGTGAATTATAGTGATTACTACCAGTTTCCAGAACCTTCCAAGATCAACATTTAACTTTCAAGTGCACTTTTTTAAACTTCATTCAATTATGTTTGCATTAGTTTGTGTTTTTAGTTCATTTTTGCATACCTCACTGTGTTTTCAAACACTACATATTTCATTAGTTTAGCATTCATAATCAATCAATTTCATTGCTTATTTTCATTTAGATCATTCCATTTAGTCATAATTTCATCTTGCATTCCTTTATTTGAGTGAACCACCTCAATTTTAGTGTTCTCTCTCTTCGTTTAGGTGAAAGATCCTAAGAGTGCAAGAGAAGTCCATATAACCTTCAAAATTGATGGTTCATTTTGGTGAACCTAAATTTTGAACATATTATCTTTCTAATTTCAAAATTTGCATTTTGCATCCTAGGTTTCCTTGCATCAACATTCAATTAGGTTTTGTTTTGTTTTTGCATCCCAGGGTTTCTAAAATTGCATTAGTGAAAGAATTATATATATTTCATTTTTGCATATCAAATCATTTAAAAACTAAAAATATGCATTTGCATCTGAAAAGCATTAAAATCACTTTAAATTTTTTAAAAAACACAAAAAAATCTCATACCTGGACTCATTCGCCACCCTGGGTGAATCAGTCTAGCTGCATTTTTTGCATTCAAATTTATGGCATTTTCATAAATATTTCCTACATTTTTGTTTCCTGTTACTGCCTTCTTGTTTCAGTTTACAAATTTTTTATCATTAGCATTTTGTTATTCCTAGTTTTCATTTTCATCCACCCCATATTTTTTGGTACTTGTATGAGTGTTTGGTGCCCTATTGATAATACTCTAGTGAGACAAAGTTCTAGACTCATGGCTTCCTGCGATAGCACTTTCATTGTGGATCTTGGGATCTCAAGAGCTCCTACTCCTGGTATGGAAAGTGGTGCATTAGGAATGGGTACTACCACTAGTATTCCTTTACTTTCACATACAATGCATGTTGACACACAAACTAATCAAATTCTTCAAGATAAAGTCATTAGTATTCATGAGGATTTTTCACATTTACAACAAGATTTATCCCTTGAAAACATTTCCACCACTGCTATACTTGCCATAGAAAACCTTCATTGCTTGATTGAAAGTGACAATGGCTTACAAGTTATGAAAAAAATTGCTGAGATATACAACAAACATGTTCCTTCCACTTCCCAACCAACAAACATTGTGGTTAGCCAAGGAGGATCTCACATTCCTCCTCCTTCAACTGTAGCATCCATTCCCACCTACACCACTCCTCAAGTTACAAAAACCATGCAATAAGTTAGTCATGTGACTCCTTTTGCTATTCCAACTAGCATTCCTAGTTCTTTTGTGGCATCGAATGTTCCCTCTTTCACCTTCATCCCTCTTAGTGTCCCCTTCACTTCTCCTAATATTACATATACTCCATCACCATTTTCTCTTCCACCTCATTTTGAACACTTACACCGATCCCCTCATTACACAACTTTTTAACACCATTTCTTCCATGCAACAACAAATATCCACCATAATCCAAAGTCAAAATGCTCCACCCACATATCATGTTCATAGTAGCCCATTATCTCTAGAGATCTTAAGAACGCAGATGCCACAAGGAATTGAGATGCCTAGGTTTGAGAAGTACAGAGGTAAAGGAGATCCTACTAATCATGTCAATGCCTATACAATATTGTGCAGTGATTTTTTCCTTGACAACAAACTATTAGCCAAACATTTTCCTAGGACCTTAAAAGACACTACATTGGAGTGGTTCTCAAAGTTACCTAATCATTCAATCTGATCATTTAATGAACTTGTCGATGCCCTTATAAGTCATTTCCAAGTCCATATGACTCCCAAAAACACAATGGCTGATTTAATGAAATGTAAACAAAATGCCAATGAAAAAGTAACTAATTTCATTTCACGTTATTAGTCATTGTATGCTCAAGTAGATGTCAAGATTCTTGATTCACATCTTCAAAAGATGTTTATTAAAAACTTGTACACTCACCTTCAGGATAAGTTGACTATGATGAAATTTCCTTCGTTCATGCATTTATTAACAACCCTTGGTGACTATCACAACTCGGTTATTAGTCATGATTCAAAGTCCACTTCTAACCTAGCTGAGAAGTATGAACAAAACAACCAGAACAACGCATAAAACTTTAGAAAACCAAACATAGGATTTTTACAGTTCAATCCACCTCCACCACAACCAACTCAGCTAGTTCCTAATCAAGTGGCCACTATTAAAGCAGTCGTGCCCTTTACCTATGGGGACCCGAAGAGACAATTTTCCCCTTTACCCGATACACTCCATAACACAATGAACCAACTGCTACAACAACAGATGATCACTTTTCCTGCCATTAAACCCCTTGATACTACTAAGCCTTTACCACCCACCTTTAAACCAAATGCTTATTGTCATTTCCATCACCAAAATGGACATGACATTGAACAATGCAAGCATCTCAAACACTTAGTTAAAGACCTCATTGAGTCTAGTCATTTGTCCACTGCGGGTGTCAATGATCAAGGCAATAAGTTTGTTGCACCTCCTAATTAGAACCTACAAATTTTTACCAACCCTATGCCTAAACACAATGTTTCATTTGTCAAACACTCATGTGATGAAAATTGATACAAATAATGAGCAACATGCTATTACTCCAAATGTTACCCAAGTTAATCCTATGGATGAACTTGTGGGTACGATAGACGTTATCCCTCGTAAGGGCCCAACAGAAAAATTTCTTGATATTACTTTTTCTTCTCATGATATACTTGAAAAGATTCCTGATGCTCCTCTTTACATAGCTGGCAGAATCTATGATAAGCCCTCCAATGGGATATTAATAGATCCCACCTGTGGTGGGAATGTGATCATGAAAGAATTTTTTGTATTACATGATCTCTATCAAGATGATTATAACAAACCAATCACATGCATTAAAACACATACTGGTTTTGTGTGCCTTATAATTGGATCAATCGTACTCCCATTATAGATAGGACCCAAAACTTTGGATGTAACATTTTCTATTATTCCACAATTGGACCAGTTTTGTTTGCGGCTAGGTCATCCTTGGCTTCACTCAATGAAAGTTGTTCCTTTAGTTGTTCACAAATGTTTGAAGTTTCTGCATGACAATGAGATATTTACCATGCACCATAGTGGCTTTAATCCTTTGTCCTCTAAAGGTAATTTTTCCTTAGAAGCCTTTTGGCCTAAACCTATAACCCATCACCCCTTGAAGAGACTTCTTTTTCATTACCTATCACAAGTTCAAAGCCAAATGAATAGCCGAATTGTCTCTTCATAACATGTCCCTGTCCACTTCCACTATCCCTATCATAGATGAGACCATGCTTCATCCTGAGTCTAAACCTGAAAAAACAATGCAACCTCATGAGCAACCAACCATAGACACTTCCCCTTCATTGTATAAATGTCCAAGAGATCATGAAAACAACCCCGTGATGCCTCCTCAAATTAAACAAGTTTACTAAGCCAAAGAGAAAGTGCTTGACCCATCACCTTCGGTTCCTTCCATTCCTCCCCCTCGGGATGAAAATGATCCTATGGTGGATCAACCTACTCTTACACCTCAACAACTTCAAAAGAAAATTAAGAGAAATCACGGTGCTAGGGAGCATAGGTGTCATTGTCATCTCCTTGCTCGTCAAATGCAAACTAAAAACAACAAAGAAAACCATCCTCCACCTTTTACAACAACAATAACTGATCACCCTGCTTCTCTTGACCTGCCACAAGATAGTACGATACAACAATCACAAAAAAATGACCAGATACAACAACCACAACTCCTAATACATCCTTCCTTGGAAATTACTCTTTGTCCTTCTATTGTCATTTTATTTACCTAGATGATGATTATCACGATGATGAAGAGATCACTAAACTAGATGAAGAAGTGCATAACGATCTAAATTATTTATTTTCATCTACCATGAGCTTAAATGATAAATCTTCTACACCAAGTGAAGAACCTGGTACTTCCCCTAGTTTGACACTTGCAATTCTCCCTTTAGACAGTCAACCACCCTTGCAATATATTGAACATGATAGGGAAGCAGATGACTTACTAGCTGGTTGACTTGCATTTTCCTTGCTAACCTTTTACATTTTATTTTGATTTTTCTTTTTATTTTCTTTGGTGTGCTTGCATGTGCGTAGATCGTGTTCCCCCATAATGTGCATTTGATGTTCTCTCTCTTTGTGCACTTCCTCTATTTGTACCTCTATTCTTCTATATGTTGTACATTTTTCATTTTCTTTTTTGCTTTTTCTTTGTGTTTTTCTTTTGGGGATGACACAAAGCATTGAGACACCCTATGTCTCTTCCATGTTGACCCAACAGGTCCCTTTTCCTTTTTTATTTTTTCTTGTGTTTTTCCTTTTGGGGATGACGCAAGGCATTGAGACTGAAATGTCTCATTTATGTTGACCCAAAAGCTTTTCCTTTTTCTTTTGTCTTTTCATTTTCTTTTCGCTCATGTTTTTCCTTTTGGGAATGATGCAAAGCATTGAGATCACAATGTCTCTTCCTTGTTGACCCAAAACGGACTTTGTTTTTCTTTTGTTTTTGCTCTCTTTGTGTCATTCTTCCAGTTCTATGTGTTTTGGAGAATGATGATAGTTCCAAGCTCTTTAATAAAAACATTACAAAAACGAACATACTGACCCCAAATCCATAGATCCCTTATGTGTTTGTGTGTTCCTTTTTGAGGGGGCAACCCTCCTTTTCTTTTCTTTTTTCTTTTTTCGTTTACATAAAGCATTCGTACTTGGAAACATATGACTTGGCATAGGGGATTTCCGAGTTGGCTCTCATTTCTTGTTTTCTTCTTCCATTTATTTTCCCTTTGCAACTTTAAAGTAATTGCTCACAAAACATTGTGTAGCAGTTCCTTTAAAGTGGGGGGCATACATTGGCATCATTCATTTGCATTCTTGATTCCTAGTGCAGTCTTGTTACTTCATACGATGTGTTTTGTCACTTTGTGGATGAAATTAGGTGTGATTTCCATCATAAGTGTGATCTCTCTTAGCGTATTACATTCCTCTTAGTGGTATGATGCGACACATTACATCCCCTAAGTTGTGAATATTCTATTCTTTGATTGGTCCTCTCTTGGAGACATTAGACACAATGTTCCCTAAGTGACAAACCTTGCATGAACTTAACAAGAATCCTTTGAACATCTTTTGCATTTTGCATCTCTGCCACCTTGCATAATGCAACTTGCATGCTTGTGGTACAATCTTGCTTGTTCATGAGTTCTAAACATATGAAGATTTTCTTGTCTCATGAAGCATGAACCGACATTTTCTTTTGTGGTGCTTTATTAAAGTTATCAAGAGGTATAACTTTGATATGGTTGAGCGAGAAGCCCATTTCGTGGCATGACTTTCCCCATAGCCACCTATATCTTTGTGAGTACATACCAACTATCGTATATGTTTCTCACCTTTTGGGCCTTCTCACCCAGTTGACTGCCATGAGTTCCATCACCCCAGAGTGAGTGCATTTTCTTTTTCAGACAAACAACCTAGATCTGATTCACAACTAGCTGAACAAATGATTGAAGCTTGATCCGACCCTTTCCCTTTTCATCTCCTTCCTCTCATTCTCTTTCACACTTGTGTTCCTTTATTCTTATGTTTAGTTTTCCATGGGATCTCCATCCTAGGGACTTGATCATCCCTCTTGATCATTGTCATTCCATCTTGCTAGCATAAGTGCATTTGGTTCCCTCTTGATATGCATGGCTAGTTTAGTGTGAGTTTGAAGCAAGTTCGTCCTCTCACTAAAGTGGGGGCTAAATGTACCATAGAAAAATGGATCATTGAGATTTTCATGGTCTTTTAGGTCTTTCTCTTATGATGCTTGATCTATTTTGCTTTGATTTAATGTTATTTAAATGTAAAGCTTTCACATTCACATTAGGTCTTGAATATTCAGATTATGATGTCTTGTGAAGGTGTTGTGAAGTGTTGTAACACATTTCTACACTTTTCTAGACTCTTCTCATTATAATTCATCTAAAAATCACCTTTTTATCCTTTGTCAAGTCCTATTTTAAAGTTTTGTAAAGTCTTGTAACAAGATTTCATGCTTTTCTAGGCTCGTTATCACTATTTACACCTTTCTTATGCTTTATATGACCCCTTTATGCACTCATAAGACTGAATTAAGTGTATTTTTGAATGTAAACCCAACAAACAACATTAAATGCAACTTAATTCCCGACACCCACTTACAAGCCTAGAGTGGGACCCATTCGCCATGGGTGGCGAATGAGACCCTCTTGGCTCCAAATTCAAAATAATTCAAATTTTCTTTCGAGTTTTATTCAAAAAGACCTTATGTCGGCCTGTGATGAGGTATTATTGAGAAATTAGGGCATAAGAGTATAAATAAGTATTTTTCCATCCATTTTACACTAATTCATTCACTAATTCATTCAAGCATTCATCCTTGCATTCAATCATAACATCATTCAATCAAGCAATCATTAAGTATCTTGGAGCATCCATTCACATATCTAAACAGATTTCTTCAACAAGATTGTGGTGAGTTTAGGACACTTTCATGTTGTTTATTCATCATTCCTTGCACATTTCATTTCATTTATTTATTAAGGGTTTGATTACCAAAGTGAGATTTGACCAAAGCAAAACCCTATACTCTAACCCTTAACCACTATTTTCCCCCTTTGTATGTGTGTTTGCAGACATTTGTATGCAGATTTATTAAGAAAATAGGTGTTGAAAGGTGGTCAACAAGTCAACAAAGTGTTTCAAGTCAACTAAACCCTAATTCAAGCTTGGAGACAACCTACAACCCATTTTCTATAGATTTGACTTCGTCAACCTGACAAGAAGACAAGAGCAGATTTGGACCTACAGAATTGACTCTTGAATTTGTAGATTTTTGGAGGAGGACTGATTCGCCATCAATGGCGAATGAGTCCCACCTGAAGGCTGAAAATTTTGATTTTTTCAGAATCCAGTTCTTGACAATTAGAAAGCAGTTTCAGGTGTTTTTACCAATAGGAGGATTGATTCGTCATTAGTGGCGAATGAGTCCCACTAGTGACTTACAGTGATTTTTTTGTAGTTTCTAGAACCTTCCAAGATCAACATTTAACTTCCAGGTGCACTCTGTTAAACTTCATTCAATTTTGTTTGCATTAGTTTGTGTTTTTAGTTCATTTTTGCATACCTCATTGTGTTTTCAAACATTGCATATTTCATTAGTTTTGCACTCATAATCAATCAATTTCATAGCTTATTTGCATTTAGATCATTCCATGTAGTCATAATTTCATCTTGCATTCCTTTATTTGAGTGAACCAGGGAATGTGCGGGATCATGATGGGCCAAAAAGTGGCAATATGATAGGTATGTGGCTAATGACTATTTTTTTACCCAAAATTGATGAAACGAAAAGGGTTTTTAAAAGAGATTCTCAGCTTTCCATCGATATAAATTATTCTTTACTTTGAATTTAATAAGTAATTATTATTCATTTTCTATTCAAATTACGACTAAAGTCCTGGTTGATAGGCTGATTGAAAAACATCTATAGCTTTCAAATAGTATCACATTTTTTGAATCCAAAACATGTGTCACATTCTATGCTTCACATACTATAGGATTAAAAAAAAAATTTAATTTCATGAAGTTTTGACAAAGTTAAGGTGGTCAGACATACGAGTTTTTATATTTTGTAAGAAGTAATAAAAAATTCATAATTAATTATTTACTATGAAAAAAATTACAGAAAAATATGCATCACATCGGGGCATGAGTCCTCTACTTATATCTAAAATATTATAAAAAAAATCTTATCATTTTACTATAGTTAGGGTGGTCAAATAGACACCTACTTCTTATTTTTTCCCTAAAATTTCAGTACTACTACAATGAAATTTCAAATTTTCACTAAATAGATTTTTAAAAAAAAACCTAGTAGTTTAGAAACTAAATTCAATTTTCTATAGATTATATTCTTACATATTTTTGAAATAATATAGATAACTTATTCAAATTTTTACATCAACTTGCCTAACTCTGATTTTTCTGATTTTTTTGCCACTTAAGGGCCTATTTTTTCCATGATGATCCTGCACATACCCACCACCTCAATTTTAGTGTTCTATCTCTCTCCTTTTAGGTGACAAATCCTAAGAGTGCAAGAGAAGTCCATAGAACCTTCAAAATTGATGGTTCAGAAAAATAAAAGGGGTGGATCAAGCCTCGACTATTTATCCATCATGATGTCCACTATGCAAACCAAATGCATGCTCACAAGGGCTAGTGGAACCTCAGGCCGTCCACTAGGTTAGCCCCCAATGAGACACATTATATGCACGTGACCGATATGTGCTCACATAGATGAGCAAGTGGTTATGGGAAAGTCATTCCTAAGTTTGGCTTTCATACGGTAACCACACCAAAGCTATACTTCCTAATAACTTTGATAAGGCACCACACAACACGAACAATAGGAATTCATGAGGCCAACAAAGCTTCATATGCTTGAAACCCATGAATGAACAGGATAGCTCCAAAGGAAAGAAAAGTTTATTATGCAAGGTGGCCATATAATAGTTATTGTAAATGTAAAATAGTGTAAGGTATGTATTCAAATGAGTTTTGCTTAGATATGAATGTAAGGTCATAACTTAGGGAACATTGTGCCTAATGTCTCCAAGAAAGGACAAATTAAATAATAGAAGATTCACAGCTTAGGGGATGTAGTGTGTCGCATCAAGCCACTAAGAGGAATATAAAATGCTAAGAGAGATCACACTCTTGAGGGATATCACACCCAATGTCACCACAAAGCGAAAGGTGCATAGCATGAAGTAAGAAGACTACACCATGAAACATGAGTTGTAAAATACAAAAGAATAATGCCAATATATGCCCCCACTTTAAAGAAATTGCTAAACACCCTGCTATGAACAATTACTTTAAAGTAGCAAATGATCAATGTTAACAATAAAAAGGACATGGGAGCTTATTCGTAAGGCCCTATGTCAAGTCATATGTTTCCAAATAAAGCTATGTCATGAAAAATGGGTTACTCCACAATGAAATCTCAAAATCACATAAGGGATCCATGGATTCGGGGTCAATATGTCTTCACTACAATTTTTTTAGAGAGCTCAAAAATGTCATCATTCCTCAAATACTCATGGAACTGGAATAATGACACAAAAAGAGCAAAAATAGAGAGAAAAAACTTTGGGTCAACATGGAAGAAACCTAAATGTCTTGACGCCTTGTGTCATCCCCAAAAGAAAACACACAAGAAAAAGAAAAAATAAAGGCTTACAATATAGAGAAGAATGTAGATATAAATAGAGGAATGTCACAAAGAGAGATATACATGAAATAGAATGGTATAGGAGATCACATTACACACATGCAATCACATAAAAGAAACATGAAAAAAAACATAAAGACTAGACTAGTAAGACACATGCGAGTCAACCTATTAGCAGGTCATCAACTAATTATTTGTAGGAAGATCAAGAGTTAGTGGACAAAGTGTGCATTTGGGAGAAGGATTTGCATTCCATCGAGGTTTTGAAATCAGTACGAAGGGTTTGGAACGATTGTGCAGGCTCTCACGTGGCCCTCTCTTAACCTAAGCATCATATCCCAAGGGTTTGGTCTAGCAGCAGCCTCTAGCAAGGAGCTCCAGCCCTAGCCTGTGTGCTCACCTGCCTCATGTGCCATTCCATTTGGCATTGCTTTGTGCAGTGGTCGTGTGGGAAATTAAAGGAAATTTTGGAAGACCCTAGGCGACACAATTTGTAGCACCGAAGCCATGATTTAAATCACACCCTGCATGAATCATTGGGGCCCTCCACCCATGCATCTTGCAACAATAGGAATGACAACTGGTAAGTCACGACCTGTTTAGCCATCTCTTTTGCATGATCACAGGCTAAGGTTCGTGCAACTCTCATTGTGCAAGACTGGGGGTTGGATTTTTAGGCCGTCCATTGTAGCTCACCTCATGCCATCGCCAATTTTTTACGCAGAGGCATCACCAATTTTTGTCAAAGCCACACCATCATTTGGCATTTACAGCTGTTGAAATTTGTAGATGTTTGAATTTGAAATCAAATCTGTAAATTTATTTGTGAGCATTTAGGGAGTCGTGGTGGTGAGTTGGCACGGTGTGCCCAAAGTGGAGGGCAATATTTACATGGATGCTTCTCTCAATTCCTTTGATATCACCCATGGTGTGTTTGAATGTTTTCTTCATCTTGTATGTTGCAGAACACAACCGTGTAAAGATGACTAGGGGAGAGGGCCCAGTAGTCGTGCACCCTAACTTCGCGCTTCTAATTATCCTACGTCAAAATTTCAAATCACTCCCAATTTTTTACAACGGCTTACTTGGCAAGTTCTTTGCTTATAACTAAGGTTTCAGGGCCACATCAGCATGCGTTTTTGTCAAGGTGTCGAAAAAGGCCCCAAAAAATAGTGAGACCAATTCTCGTGCATTACATCATGAGTGGTTGAGCGCTGATGTGGTATCACATGATTGGTTGCTTTTTAGATCAAAAGCATACATTTTGTTTAATTATGGGTAGTCAAATCACAACTATTGGACATTATATAAATGACTATTGGGTATTATATGTACGATTGGGTGCACGACTATTAGACCCCGCATGACTATTGGGCCCTCTCCCCTAGAATTGTAAGCATAGGTTGTGTTTCTTTGGTCACACGCTCAAGCAACTCTATTTGTGTGGAAGGTGTCCCACATTCCCCTAAACTTTTCCAACATATTTTGAAAAAGCCTCAGCCACCTTCTTCACTAGTCTTACTTTTTATGACTGGTAGCATTTAATATAGTTATTAAATTCTAACTCTCATTACTTTTAAGCCATTTTGTTAACCATTAATAGTTTACTCAAATTATTAACTTTTTTGCTAACATCTAGCCATTAGTGGTTGTATAAATTTTTGGTTTATTAATGGGCTTGTAAAGGGGTTGGAGTTTTTTACATTTTGGAATTATTTGTAAAATCAAAGTTTTTTTTTTTGCAATAAAATGGGAGGGGTTGTCATTTTTTGTTTTTTCCATTGTTAAAAATTTGTAAAAAGAAAAGTTTATTTTTCTTTTGCAATGAACGTGGAAAAGGGAAAGTGTATGGGGGGGGCTTCCTTAGTTAAAAATTTGTAAAAAAGGAGTTAATTTTTTCTTTTGCAATGAATTTGGCAAAGGGGGGTTATTTTAATGGGGGTTTAATTTTCAGTTTTTGTCATTTTTTTGAGGTTTGTAAGGCATGTCTTCTTAATCCATCTCATGAAATAAAATTTGAATAACTTGTAACAACAAAAATGCTTGTAAATGCACTCATAAAAAGTGCCACAAAACTGATTATGTGTTCCACATGGAGGGAATTTGGTAAATTTTGTACACACATTGAATTAAAAAACGTAATGGAGGGTTGTACTATCACAAAAATGGATCTTCGATATTCTCACCTCATGTGAGTGTGCCTTGGAGCACACCTTTTCTCATTTTCTTATACATCTCTACATTCCTTACACACTCTTGATTTTAGTTGGTTTGCTTATTTCTCTTAGCATTAAGGGGGGACTATGATGTGTTATGCTAATGCTTCTTTCAATGAAGAAATGGAGGAATGTTATTTTTGGAAGGCCTCATGAACCTTTTATTTTGATCTCTCATATGGGGGATTGTTTCACTAGATCACTTTTTGAGATTCTAGTACTCCTAGGCACAATTATATCTATATTTTTGACTTCATAGAGTTTGATTGACTTTGTGTACATTGGTTGAGTAGTGTTCATATGTTCACTCATGAAGTGTTTTGTATCTCTCATCTTGATCCACATTTCTTAGAGATTCGTTGATTCTAGAAGACACCAGTCCATCATTGATAGAGTTTACAACTTCTACATGCTTCAAGAGTTCTTCATCATCATGTTCCTATCATTAAGGGACATATTTTCAGAAGGTCTTAAATCCTTCTAATTCTCTATTTTGGAGAGGATTTTTGTTCCCTCTGGGTTTTCTCCTTTTTCTCCATTTGTGAGAGAATGCATTGTGCATGGGTAACTAACATGGCCTCTACTTGGGACCAATTTCATTTCTATCTATTTTCACTTTTGTGATCTCCCCAAGTATCACTTAAAGGGGGGGTGTTAGAGTGAAAATTTTATCTATTCACTATACTTAAGTGTACTTAGATTGATGAGGTGGGTTCACCTCATAGTGCAACGGTTGTTGCAACACCATGTTGATACGGTGGTCAGCAGTCCGAGTCTCATGGTGACTAGAGGAATTGGGCACACAATAGGCTCACCCATCGACGGTTGTTGAAGACGTCAGCGGAGGGTGGAGTAAGGAATGAAGGCAGATCTAGGTGATGAGATGCAGGGTGGACGATAGATCAAATAGGAGGTTGTGCAATGTGGGCCAGAGGAAGGTGGGAATAATACTGTGGGTGGGAGTTGTGGTGGAGGTGAAATAGTAGGAGGTTGTAGATATAGGAGGCTAGAGATGATAAAGGAATAGAGAGATAAGGAGGTGTACCAAGGAGATAGAGGGCTACAAGAGAGAGGAGAGGAAGAAAGGGATGCCCAAGGAGGAAGTAGAGAGACAAGAGGAAGGAAAGAAGGAGGGGTGACAGAGGAAGCGAAGAGACGTGAGGAAAGGAGGTAAGAAGGAAGGAATGAGGAAGGAGGAGGGGTGACAAAGGAAGTGGAAAGACAGGAGGAAGGAGGTAGGAAGGAGGGATAACAGAGGAAGGGAAGCTTGAGGAGGAAGAAGTAGAGAGACGAGAGGAAAGGAAGGAAGAAGGAGACAACAAAAGGAGACAAATCAAAGAGGTGTTAATACCTTAGCATATACTCAGGGATGGGGTCCCCCATTATGGCCCCACTGGTTTGAAGCTCCAGTCAAAAGTGTGATTATTGATAAAAAAAAAGTGTACTTAGATTGATGAGGTTAGACAACATCTTGTCTAATTGAATGTGCAATCTTTTTAGCCTCTAGAGGTTACCAAGTTATTTGGTAAATCTCATGTGCTACCTTTTTGAGGTTGGAAGTCTTTTCATCTCACCTCAAAGGTCACTCAACACTTAGCATCAAGGTTGATGACTTGGTCAAATAGGTTGTTAGTTTGCACACTCCAAGTGATCCTAAGGTTGACACCTATAGGATAGTTGTCTACTCTTTTGTGCCACTTCATGGGGCACTTTTTAATCCACCTCATACATGGATTGCCTCATCCTTTCCTATATATGCAAGGCTTTGTACCCATTATAATTTGGGTCGTCTAAATACAATATTGCATATTGTTCATTGTGCATATTTCTCATTTCCTAGATTTTTCTAATTCTTATAAAATATATACATAGTTTCATGAATATAAAAGGGGCTTCTATTAATAAACCGAAAAGAATAAATGAAGACACAATTTCTTGAATTTGTAAAGGAGGTTTTTGAGGATTAACCAATGAGAAATAAGAGACCCCCATTTATTTATAACATTTAAATAGACACTTCATGAATATAACTTTTAAACACACACTTCATGAAAAGAACTTTCAAAGACCGTACCAACCTGAAGATGCGTGAATATTCGAGGAATGTGCAGAGGGTGCCTGTCAGTGCTCTGTAGTATGCAAAGGATATTAGTAGACAAGAATAAGTGAGATTGATGCCAAATACTTTCCCTCTTATAAAAAAAGTCAAATCTGATAATTAAAAGCATTGATTTTGGTTGTGTTTCAAATTTGAATTTGTAGTTGCCATTTATGTATGATTTATATGTTGAAATGATTGATTTTTGCATTATATTTCGAATTGATGTTTATTAGGGGAGCCTTACACCATTAATTATTTATGTGGGTACCTACAATGAATGGAGTTAATACATGTACATGCGAGAGAAAATGTGGGAGATTGTACATTTGATAGCCCATGAAGTTGATAGGAGCTTCTCATAATGACAATTCAAGCACTGATAACTATGCATATGTATGTGTAAATATAATATGTAATGAGTTTGGCACCCTTTGCATGTGGGGGTAATTGTAAACATAAAATATTATTATAAATTGTAAAAGTGGGTATTTAGGAGCAAGTTATCTTATATTGTAAATGCAATTGTATTTGTAGTTGAGTACATACATTGGTCAACTACACATTTACATGTGAACATGTATTGGTTCTTTTGCAATATGTTATTAGGTTTTTTAATGTTTTTCAGTGGGTCAAATGCAAAAGTTATTTTGAGGGTAAGGTGAGCAAGTAGTGAACAATTATTGAAACACGAGCAATAACTAGGCCCCTTCCCCTATATCAAGACATTCTCCCAAAATAAAATAAAAACTAAATAAGAAATAACATAAACATTCAAAATTATACTTTTCTATTTTCAAAACAAATATTAAAACTAAAAAACATTAACAATCTTTTAGAATATGCCCTTTCTATTTTAATAAATATATTAAAGCTCAAACATATTATTAAACTAAAAAATCACAAAACATGGTTATTTAGTTTGGTTATGGTCATATTAATAAAGAGTTTGCACAATATAATATTAAACACTTATATATAGGAAGTCTTTGGTAAAACTCTTATGAAATCTTTTATTAATGAATAATGCACATATTACCATTTACAAAACATTGTTACATGTATTAAAAAAGGTGGGTGGAAGGTTCAAATTGGGCAGCAACCCAAAACAAAACACAAACACAATTATAGTATGTCACTACATGGCAAGAGAGAGTAGTGGGAGGAGGAGGTGGCTCCCAATCATTTGGTTTACTTCATACATCAACGGGGTCCAAAATGTCCAAAGGAGAGTCCCAACCATCATTACCATTTTTATTATTATGAAATATTATTTTAAGAGTTAAACACATCCAAAAAGTTATTCATTATGTATGAGTTGGTCTAATGGTGAACTTGTACTCCTCAAAGAGAGGTCACAAGTTCAAATATTGCAAGAGGTGGGATATGTATGCCTCATATTAGAAGCATAGTTAGGTGCCTCCAACATATTGGAAGTAAAATGTAGTCGCATGTACTACAAGTCATTTGTAGACTCAAAAAAAGATCATCCAATATCATGGACTATAAAAGGATTTCATTTCCATTTCCATTGAGTATTGGTGAGGGTTTTCTAATGTACTACAAATCATTTGTAGATTAAAAAACAGATCATCCAATATCATGGACTATAAAAAGATTCCATTTTCATTTCTATTAAGTATAATTAATGAAGATAATAGAATGTTCTTAATTACACTATTCATTAAGATTCAAATTTTCAAAAGATGCAATAATAAAAAATGAAACCCAAAACATACTATTGACCTACCCCATAATTCTTTAACTCTTAACCAAATATTAAATAACAAAAAGAATCCAAATTTAACATAAAACCATCCTTTTTTGTTTTTGTTTTGAAACGAGATTTGAAAACTCAGTTTGCAACGAATAACCAGGCTTTGGAACGAATCCACATCTAATTGACGACAGTTCACTCATTTCCTAAACCCGAAAAATACGTCTGAAAATTGACCCGTCCCGTCTACCTTGACGTTGCAGTCTTAAAAATATCTGGCCAACTGAAATCATTTTCAAATGGGTCTACTGGCACTGCTCACCATGTCTACAGAATCAAACCTACTCAAGATCTGGGGACCGCTAAGCAAACATGCTAGGCGAGGAATGAGTAGGTAACTGAGTGGCCATTGCACATTGCACAGGCACTGCGCAGGCGGTGGGTCCCGGTTGCCAATCGCCAGAGCCGTCACTGATCCAATTTAGATTTGAAGGCCGTGTCACTGCTGTTGCGTGCGGCGAATGTCTTGCCGATCTAATCATTGATTACGACCAGCCTGTAACTCCCGGGGCGCCGAATTGCTAAATATTCTTTATTTACAGTCTATACATGCTATCAGAGGATAGGTGTGATTATCAATGTTGGGAATAGGAAATGAGAATGGGGATGCGAATCCCCGACTCTTCGGGGAGAATCAGAGTAGTGTGTTGAATATTTGTGAGTAGGTTCAGATGTCAATTTGTTGGATGAATTTTGAAGGTTCTTATTATTACCTGTCACAACATCAAGTTTCTTCAAATATTTTATAAAAAAATAATGAATTAGTGTTTATTAGTTCTGCTCATGGCAAATACTAATGCATTCATTACATTCAATTTTTTTGAGTGATAGTGACAATCCAACCAATAAACATCTAGAATTAAAAACTTTACTAATAATTTTATATAGTCTATTTTTAATTTTCTATTTCTAAAATTGTTAAAATATTCTTTATCTTTCTTTTTATTGGTTTATGTTGTCAACAGTCATTGCCAAAATTAAGATTTTTCTTTTTCTTTTTTTTTCTAAATTATTTATGTGCAATGCATTTAATTCATGAATCAAATTTCAAACCTATTAATGACTTGAATGATATAAGCACTATTACATACATCATCATATAATTACATTGTTGATTACAAGTATTATTTTACATATTTTATTTAATAATTGGTAAGATTTTCAAAGCTTATTAAATAAATGTGAGTACACTCAATGCATATTTTTTTTATCAAGTGTCTATTAAATATCACAATAAAATTTATCTATTTATAATAAATATCAATTTTTTTTTTTTTATGTATCTACAATTAATATTTCAATAAAATCTATTTAAAAAAATACATGTAATAATATAATTTACCAAAGAAAAAATTACATAAATATCACATTATCAAAAGGATAAGAACAAATATATATATGGAATTATTATAATTTAATATATTTGTATAATTGCATTTTTTTTTTTGGAATATTAATTAACTATAATAATAACATTATACAACAACAAGCAATTATGTTACACCCCTACTTACTTTTATTAACTAAATTTTTAAAACAACAAAACATTCCCATAAGAATTTCATTTTTTACTTATGCAACATTAATCAACTATAATAATGACATTATAAAACAACAAACAATCACATTAAACCCCTAGCTATTTCTATTAACTAAATGTTTAAAACAACCAAGCACACCCCACAATGGGCAGAACCTGACGCAAATGCGTCTCTTGTTAATTTTGTTTTTATTTTTGTTAGTATGGTTATTTCATGTTATGTATGAGAAAGAAAGTTTGGCAAGTCTGTACAATATAAAATCTGATCACAAAATTTAAATTTCAATTCTCTGTTGTTGCTTAAAGCATATTTTTGGTATCATATAGAGCAATTTTGGAAAAAAAAAATGATCTCACCACATGGACAACTTGTATCATACAAAGTGCTTCAATTGAGTAATAGGGGAAAACCAGTTGTTTTAGATGACAAGTAAATGAAAGAATTATTATTTAATATCATTTTTCTTTTATGATCAATTGTATACCTAGTGTTGTTGATAAGAGTGTGGTGCATTGGTTAAAACCTTGGTTTCTTGCTTATACTGCCAAGGTTCAAACTTCCACTAGGTTATTGATCATGCAAGCCTTACATTCTATTGGGTTGTTGTGCTTATATATTTGAACTACTTGCGTTAAGTTAGGAGGGTGATAATGCCTCTCTCAGGCCAAGCTAAAAATTCTTGAGTTAACTAAACCAAAAATAAGTGCTATACTTAATGTTTATTTGACTTTTTGTCTTCACTTAACTAGTTTGATGATTTAGGGTGATAATGCCTCTCTCAGGCCAAGCTAAAAATTCTTGAGTTAACTAAACCAAAAATAAGTGATATACTTAATGTTTATTTGACTTTTTGTCTTCACTTAACTAGTTTGATGATTTGCAAACATATTCTTATTTACTGATGTAACCACTACATACAACATTAGAAAAAGAAAAATTATAGAAATAGACAACACACTTTTTATATATTTATTTTTATACATTGTTTTATCTTTTTATATAGATTTCATTTTTATTAAATAGACTAAAAAATATTTAAATTTGAAAGTAAGTTGATCTATTTACTCTATAATAGAACAATGTTATTTACAGACACATGACCAACTCAATTTACAACAAACACTTACGAAGAAGACCACCTTCAACAAGTCTTTGATATTGAAGTATTTTAATATTATTTATGAGGAAGACTACATTCAACAAGTCTCTGATATTGAAGTCTTCTAATATTATTTAGAGTCCCTTTGGTCACCATTGGATATAGATTATTGTAAGTATTTTAAGCTTATTAAATGCTCAACTCCTATTCCATGATGATATTCACATATTGCTGTAGAGTAATAACTTCACATTACTAACATGTTTGTATCATGTTCCATCCACCACTACATGCTTGTATTTTGGTAACACATTATATAGAGTATAGTGGAAGGCTACAATTAGCAAGCACACCTGTGTTGATTCTTAGGAGTCTTCTCAACTCTATCTCTTATTAGAGAAAATTTGATGTGAAGATTTTAGCTTTAATATATATTTTTAGTTTTGAACTTTTTTTTTTCTATCCCATGAAGACTTCTATTTAATAAAACTTAAGTGTGTTCTATTCTTATGGACATGTGTACTTGATCAGTTGGTGCATTTGTTTGTGATTTCTAATATAACTTCTCATTGTGGGTGTGAGGAAGAAAATAAATAAGGGAGAGGGACCAATGATCTGGTGAGGGCTATGTTTTGTGAGGGGTCCATGTCAGCAAGGTCCATATCGACCTAATTTATTTTTCCACACTCGAGAGAGTACACCTGGCAACCCAAAAAAATCCAACTAAGAAAAAATTGTGTATGTTTTTCAAGGTTTTTCAACTGCTTTTCAAAATCCACATTTTTTGAGCTCAAAAGTGGCATTGACTGATGGTAGACATGTTGTCCTTATTTCATGGTTTCCCACCATGCCTTTCCTAGCAAACTTAACTCCCATTTACTATGCATTTACTACCCAACATTCCTCCACTGTCGATCTTTTCCCATTCATCGAATGACATGTGTTTCATTTGGTAGGGTTTTCTTTTCCTTCACGACTATGTCATTCATGCTTGGCGTCTACACATTAAGCCATCCATTGTAGGACTAGTGGTGGTTCACTTTGTGGCCGACGGTGGTGAGGCCATGGACAAGTGGTGGTGATGCATATTTTGTTGTTTCTATGTTTTTCAACACCTCCATTTCGAAAAGGAAACATAATTAACTTTTTTCATCATAGGTGAGGTTGTCTTCCAACATCACAAGGGTGATATCTATACATTGAATATTTTTTTGAATTTTGTTGCATGTATTTTTGTAACTAGCTTCTGACTAGCCAACCAAAAGAAATATGCATAGATATTTGATAGTACTTGAGGTTATGATATACTTGACTCTTCAAGGTTTCTTGCAGCTATATTATGGCCGATTATTTATCCACACACACACACATATATACTTATATATACATATGTATGTGTGTATATATATACACACAGTCGGCCAATAAATGTAGGTTTGTTATTGCAATATAGCTAAACAATCGATGCATATTTGTCATTTCATTTGTCTACCTCTCCAATTTAGTTAAGAATATTGACATTATTTGAGGTTACGATAAGCTCAATAGTTAAGGGTTTATTGCAGCTATATTAGGGTATGTGTAGGATTATGATGGGCCAAAAAATGGCTATATTATGGGTATGTGTAGGGTATGTGGCTAACAATTTTTTTTTAACCCAAAATTGATGAAACGAAAAAGGGTTTTTAAAGGAGTTTCTCAGCTTTCCACCCATATAAATTATGCTTTACTTTGAATTTAATAAATAATTATTATTCATTTTCTATTTGAATTATGACAAAAGTTTTGATCGATAGGCTGATTGAAAAAAATCTATAGCTTTCAAATGGTATCACATTTTTTGAATCCAAAACATGCATCACATTCTATTCTTCACATACTATAGGATTAAAAAAAGAAAAATTAAATTTCATGAAGTTTTGACCAAGTTAAGGTGGTTAGAGATACAAGTTTTTATATTTTTTAAAAGTTGTAATAAAAAATACATAATTAATTACTTACTTGGAAAAAAAGTATAAAAAAATATGCATCACATCCGAACATGAGTCCTCTACTTATATATAAAATCTTATAAAAAAATATTATCATTTTATTGTGGTTAGGGTGGTTAGATAGACACCTTATTTTTTCCTTGGAATTTAAGTACTACTGCATTGAAATTTTAAATTTTCACCAAATAGATTTTTTTTTTAAATAAACCCAATAGTTTAGAAACTACATTCAATTTGCTACAGATTCTATTCTTACATATTTTTTAAATAATATAGATAACTTATTCAAATTTTTACGTCAGGTTGCCTAACTCTGATTTTTATGAGCTTTTTGCCACTTAAGGGCCTATTTTTTCCATGATGATCTTGCACATACCCATTATGGTTGATTGTGTATATAGATATATATTGTAGTGTAGAAATTTGTATACCTTTATAATTTCACACTATGTTTTGGCCCCCCTAAATTATTGAGCCTAATTGACCCCATAAGTACCTAAAATTATGCATTCTATAGTCTATTTGTCCCATTTTTTAATAAGCATCAAGCATTGAATAAATGCATACAACTCAAATTTTATCCCCAAAACTATGTGTCTTGGAAATATGGGCCAAAGCCCATTCGCCCAAGGGTGAATGGGTCCCTTTCCTTAGCCAGGATCCATTTTTGGATATGCTTTTGGAGGCAATTTAACATTCAAAATTCAACTTGCAAAGGTCGGCTATCAAGATCTAATTTGTAGGATTAAATAAATTCCTATAAATACCTAGTATTTTCATCATTTGAAACTAGAACACAATTTGGAGAAGAAATTATGATCAAGCATTATTGTTAAGAGAATTCAAGAGAAACATATTAGAGCTTTATTAAAGAAATTCAAGATCCAAGCATCATGTCAAAGTGTTTGTGAGTTTATGGTATCATGTTGTCATTATTTTGTGAAGGATAACATCTTTTTGCAGGTCTCCAAAGTATTCAAGTATTCAAGCAAGCAAGTTCCAAATCCCTGAGGAGATGTGTATGACTTAAGTCCTTCAAGGAATCCAATGAAGAGTGGTGAGTTGCAACACATTACATATGATTTCATCATTCCTTCCTTTCAATTATCCATTTATCATCAACATTTCCATTGTGGAAGTAGAAACACTTACATGGGTTTTGACCAAAGAAAGCCCCTAAAATGCCCAACATTTCCTCTCTTTGTGAATGTATAGATCCTAGGTTGAAAAGGATTGAAGGAAAAAAATTCATTGTTGCATTTGTTGTCATCAAAGTTGTCAAGCCACAAAAACTTAGTTATAGAAATATCTGCCAGTGTTCTAAAAGATTTGTAGGTGAGAATTTGAAGCTCAGATTTGACATCAAAGGGCCCCAAAAGTTGATCAAGACACCCCTACAAGGATCCATTCACCCAAGGGTGACCTAGTCCTTCTATAGTGGCTAAAAAAAACTTTTCTAGGTTGGTACATATCACTTTGTACTTCCTGGATCCACCTACAAATTGTTGTTTCAGTCTATAAGTTGTTAGGATCTTACATTTTTAATATTAGGGCATATAGGATAAATAGTTTAATCATTCTAAAATATTTCCAATCCATTCTAATCCCTCGTTAGATATAGATTTAGGTTTGATTGGCTCACCATTAGGGCTAATAGTCAATCTTTTCACCTTGTGATCTACATCCTAATGAAATTTGGAAAAAGGCTACCATTGCATCCTAGGTTGTTTGCATTTAGGACCTAGGATCACATTTTTCTATGTTTCATTTTGTTGAACTCGACATGTTAACATTATATACCTTCTGAAATTTTCCACAATTCATCCTAGATTTAAAATTTTCCTTGCATTGTTTTGCATCTTTCATTTAGGGTTTCATTGTTGCATCATTAAAAATCATAAAAAAAATCCAAAAATATTGCATCATAGCTTGCATTAAGGCTTTTTTTAATCATATTTAGATCAGATCTACATTCAAATTGTATTCACTAAGTGGTCAAAATCTGAAATTGTTCATTGCATGTAAAAAGTATCTTTCATTTAGGTTAAAAAAGTGAAAATTGCATAGTTGTGTTTCAAAATTGCATCAAATCATCTTTTCGCATATTCAAACTAGTCAATTATTGCATATTAGATCTGAAAATTGCATTTAAAAATGTACTTTATTGTGGCATATTTACAGTTGAATCGCATTGTCTTAAATTAATTTTTTTTTATTGTTTGATTTCAAAATTGTATCAAAATCATCATTTTTAGGTTGTGGTATCTTATAATTAATCAATCAATTTTTGCATTTTAGATCTAAAAATTGCATTCAAAACTTGTAAACACATTTTCAACATTATTGCACACTTGCATTTTGCATCACATTGCCCTAAATTGAGTAAAATTTGGAAACATATCTACTGTTCAACCTATTTGCAACTAGAGGCAATGGCATTAAATGGCAACATAAAAATTTAGCTTTTTAGTTTTTTGAACCCCTTTCAAGGACTTAGATACCCTTGGGTATCCCTTTCCTACTCCAAGTGGCTCAAAGAACTTTTGCACAGGTCTTTATCTTTGCATTCTCTATTTGATTCTACTTGCAATTGTCTAATTTGAAATTTTGGAAAAATGTTATTGCATGTTAAGAAACTTGTCATTTTGCTTCATTTGTTGCAAATTTATGAGAAATTTTTGCATTTCAATATTGAAGATTATCAAATCTTTAGGAAAATTGTGTACATTTTCTAAAGCATTGCATAATTGGGATAGATTAGCAATCTAATCATGTTAGATCTCTTTCCACAAGCACATTCTATATTTACCAAGCCCTTTAGTTGTGATGAATTTGACATGTTAGATGATGCCCTTGGGGACTTCATCTCACCTAGATCATCCACTAAGGATTCTAACCTTACAATAAATTCCATCATCAACACTCATGATAACCATAGTAGCCATTCAGATAATATCCCTCCTAATTATGAGAGTATCATAACATAAGAAAATGAAATCATTAACACATTTCTTAATATCACTTTTCCAAATCTCCATTCACCTCCCAAAATCTTCCCTACTTGTGAGAACACTTTGGTGCAAGAAGATGCAATCATGGACAATCATGACAATCATAGTTGTTCTCCTTATACCTTACCCACTTGTGAGGAAGGTACGGTGGTGTTAGAAGATCTAATCGTTGACTATCATGAAAATCTTGTATTTTTCTCTCATAATACTTCTCCTACTTGGGAAGATAGTGTGGTACAAGAGGATGAAATCATTAACACATTTCTCTCAAAAAATAGTGAGATGGATGGCATAGATGAAGATGCTAAGTTGACATTAGATCCCCCCTCAATAGAAGGTCATCAACAAGTAGATAACTTAGTTGAGGTTATGAACGCACAAGTAACATTTGGTTCACCTCCCATCATAGGACCACCTCAAAACAAACCAAAACCTCCATTTTCTATCTTAAAATTTGCAAGGCAACTCACTCAGTGTAATAGTAGAAAGTATGATCTTGTTGAGCAACTTCGTCATATTCCAACAAACATCTCCCTTTGGGATTTTATTCAAACATCACCTAAATACAATAGGATGTTGGACAAGAGATTTTATAGAAGATTGATGTCCAACCTTCTATTAAACTAAATGATGTAGCTACCTCATTTGATTGTATACAAGCGACAAAGTCGGATGTTACATTCCCTCAACATGAATTACCCTCACTTGGGATCCAAAATAAACATGAGGCCTTAATGATAAAGGTGATGATTGATGAAATTATAGTTAGGCATACTCTCATAGACAATGGAGTGGGTATTAATGTTTGTATCATTGAACTCTTAGATAAAATAGGTGTGGAAAAGAATCTTGTACAACCCAATGATGTTAATATTGTGGCTTTGGAAATGTTAATAAGCACCCATTAGGAATGATCACATTTCCCATTGAGGTTGGACCTGTAGTTTTTCCTACTCTTGTCTATATCATGTTAGGACCTCTCTCATACAACCTTGTCCTAGGTAGACCATGGATTCATGCCATGAAGGGAGTCTCGTCAACTCTTCACGATAAGATGAAGTATGAATATAATAACAAGATATACATATGGCTAAAGTAGATGAAAAAATTTATAATGCACAAGTTTAGTTCATGATCATAAAACTTCCAACTCTCTTAATACTTTGATTCCAACTTCAAAGGTAGAACCTATAAAAGTTTATGGTAAGAATAATTATCTTTCACCTACAAAAAAACTCTTACATGATGATTGGGGACCATTATATTTTACACCTTGTTTCAAAGAGGAGTCTAAAATGTTTCCATCAAAGTCTAAAAAGTCAAATATAAATTATTCATCTTCAAACCCATGTTTTAGGGATGATTGGGGTTCATTAGATTTTACACCCTCCTTTATGGGAGAATACAAAATCTCACAATCTAAACCAAAACAGCCTTGTGTTTCATTTTCTCAACTTGGTTCTACATCTACAACATCACCTCATGGTGGTGATGGGGGCTCTTCAACTCCCATCCCTCATGAGAGGAGGATACACAACTTTAAGAAACTTAAAAAGGATTTATGTGCTCATAAAGAAGCCAATACTTCTCAAAAGCATTAAGTGTCTTCATCTAAGTTGGAAGCATGTTATGGTCTTGGATACAAAATTCTTTCTAAGAATGGATAAATGAAAGCATGGAATAAAATGATAGAAGTCAAGTGGAGTCCATACCGTACTTTTCCAAGAAAGGTCTAGGTTTCCAACCTTTATCTTCATCTTCATCTAATGCCTTATCATCTACTATGTGTATGACATCTTGTGCTAAGAAATAAATGTCCCCTACTATTGATCAAGAGACTATCTTATCGATGCTTCTCAAAGCCCGCTTAATTAATCTTCCTCCAAGAACATGTTCAAGAAATTGTATAACAAAAGCTCATTTTATGCATATATCATCAAGTGCATGGCCATTATACCAATGAATGTAAGGCCTTGAGTAATAAAATTCAACATCTTAAGGATTGTGGTGCTCTTCCTTGTGTTGATGCACCTACTTTCTCTAATTGATAATGATTTTTATCCTATCATGTTGCTCATCACTATGCGATATTAGTAGCTTTATGTGTTTTGGCTCATTGCTATTCATAGTGGTACAATATTAAGTGCAACCATAGGTTTTATGGCAGAAACATGATATTCCTTGGTGTGGTTATCCTTGTCTCTATGCTTTGGGGGAAAGGATAACTAATTTTGGGAGGTTTGCATCCTTGTCAAGGATCCCCTTTTCCCCTC
>VDFB02271358.1:475845200-476107911 GCA_007258455.2 Sequoia sempervirens | reverse complement strand
CGTGAGCGAGAGTTGAGGTGAAATAGGGGTTTGAAACACGTTTTTTGGTTTTATTTTACTTTTTACATTTGGCATGCACCAAATGGCCAATTTCGGCCTTTTTTTGTGAATTTGTCCAATTTGGCACCAAAATTGTGTCACAAATTGGTGCACTTACCCTTAAATTATTCCTCTTAAAATGAGTATGGTAAGTTATCATAATCATCAATCCCAACATAGATTAACTGTATATATATCTTTTCCCTCATAGTTCTATACAAAATTTATCAAATAGCAAAAGATTTATTATTATTAATTCATTAATGTAACGTTTATAATAAGCTTATTGTAACCCAGGGAAAATAAGCAAGTTAAGCAATACAATGCAATAAACTCGAAACTAAACCTACGCTAACAACAAAGAATAAGGTTTTCATGTAAAGGATAAATATTAGCATAGAAGAAACGGTCTGTTAGGATCCATGAATGAATTAAATAAATAATTAAAGTTATTTAATTAATAGAAGTTTGCATGCAGAAGATAGGAATAAATCTAGATAACAGATTGATTAAGACAGAGAGTCTATTCGTCAGAGATAATCAAATATTAAATTAGGAGATGGCTGAATGATCTAATTAAATCTCGACTTAAGTGGTAAACGACTAATTAGATAACTAGAGATTATCTAATCACAGATGAATATGCCATGGATAAACCTTTTTATGAATTAAATAGTAATTTAATTCAACATTCAAGATTTTAAGATTAAATTAAATAAATAAAGATTTATTTAATTAAATATAGAAAAGGCAAAAGAATAATTATATAATTAAAATGATTATTTAATTATAGTAAAAAATGTGATAAGAATTAATTAAATAATTCAAAATGATTATTTAATAGAGGATAGGTATAATTAGTGATGTAATTAAATAAATAATATTTATTTAATTAATCTAGGATGAATAAAGGTAAGAATGAATTAATCAAATATTTAAAGTTATTTAATTAATAGAGGAAAAATGACTTTAGAAAATAATTAAACAATAAACATTATTTAATCATTAAAATGAAGATTAGAATTATGATGAAAATTAGAGTCGCAGGCTTAGGGTAATTTTCAGTGTCTACAGTTTGACCTTCTTTGACATAATGTCATTTAAGAATTTGTGTCGAAGAATAATAAATATTGTGCCCTAGTCGTGCCCCGGTGTGAAATAGGTAAGGGTATGCCCCCTCGGGAAAAATGACAAATTTTTGAAAAATTTGGAAATTGTCATGATTAGATAATTTGATAGCGAGAAGTTCATTGGTGATGAAAGAAATGAGTTTCATGGAGGTTTGGTATGTGAAATGGTCGTTAGAAGTTAGCAAATAGTGTGGCCATTACAAAGGCTTGTGAAAAATCCCTCCAAAACCCTAGGTATAAATAGGAATTTGGTGAAAATTGAGTTCATTTTCACCCTTCAAGTTTAGAAAACCTTGATTTTTCTCTAGAGCATTCAACCAAAATGTCACCTGTTCCATACAACAAGAATCACGGTTATTGAGTTAGGATCTTCAAATGACCAGCTCATGCGGGACCCCAGGCATGTACCCCAAAACCGTCTATTGAATTTTTCATTTTGCGCACATTTTTAGGACTTTAAATTTTACTTTTCAAATGCATTACTTCACATTAGACGCAAATGCATTCATATGTGATACATTTGCTCATGATATGACACGTTTGTAAAAACACGTCATGGCTTGTTTATGCATGTAGGTTAAATCAATGCATTTGTTTTCTTTTCCTATGCATTTGTATCTGTAAGTTGCACTTGATAGTTTTAGTGTCGCATGTTTGATCGTGCACCACATTTGATATAATGTGACGCATATGTATGATTGTTTGATTGTGCTTTCTTGTGACGTATCTGCTTGGTTGAATTTTTGTGACACATTTTCTATGTTAAATGACGCATGTGCAATTTTGCAATGCATTTGATAATAAAACGACACATTTACCTATCAATTTTTTTTGAAATTTTTGTGCTATAAAAATTGGCTTTGTATTTCTGACACAAGGTTTTTATTATGCATTTGCATGTCACTTTGGATGTGATATACACCTGGGAGTTGAGGTCGTTGACATACGAGTTACGGGACCAGCTGCGCAGTGGAGAGAGACAGATGATATGGCATCTTGGATTGCATCATGTGACATTTATGCCCACTATTCGAGAAAACTGAGGGATGCTCACCGTACTTTGTGAGTGATGGCACTCAAAGACTTCCTATTTCCATTCACCTATAGGAGAGGCTACTATTACATTAGAGGACATCTATAGGATACTTCAGTTACCAATCAGGGGTGAGAGAGTCTGTTATGATACCTAGAGGGGTTACAATGAGATCACTCATTATTATCAGCATGAGGATGTCAGACAACTCGGTATTGAGCATTATGCGATCAGATGGCACATTTTGGCAAATAGATATGAGAGGATTGATTGTGTGTAGTGCACTTTGATTGTTGGGATTGTTTTACCTGCCCGTCGAGGGCATGGGTTTCTTGTTGGGTGGGGGGAGATTTTGGTAGGGATGTTAAAGAGACAAGTTGTATATGCATGGGGCCCCTGTGATACCCCTCATGTTGTTGTTACTCTTTTGGAAAGATCTTGTACTTGGTTGTGTGGGTGATCAGTTCCCATTTTGGTTGTGTATGGATTTATGGCTTGGTTGTTTGGTTCCATTAGATTTTACATATGATGTTAGATGATACTTATTTATGGTGATTATGCTATATGACTTTTGTGGTGCTTTTTAATAATATGTATATGTTGATGTTGCGAGTTTATGCTGTTATATTGTTTGGTGTGTTTATTTGTGAGTCTTGGTGAAAGGACAGAGTGACATCACTTGCTTGCAAGTGCCCTGTCACCCTGCGATTTCCTTTCACGGTGTGTTTTCTATGGAGATTTATATGCTTCACGATATTTGTTTCTATGCAGGATGTAGGTACTAAGTCTCGATTCCACCTGCTTCGGTAGGACAGGGCGAGCATCAAAATAAACCCAATGGGATTGATGTTGAAAAAAGGAGTGGTTAGGAAAGAATTCACGTCCCAAGTCCGTCTACTGTGAGTCCTTGGTTGTCTTTGTTTTATTTGTTTTAGAATGTGAATGTATTGGCGTTGAATTATGTTTAGATGTAATTTAATTAAAATTTCGTTGGATATGATTTAATTAATTTTGTAATGAGTTGTGGAAGTTAACTAAATTATTATTATTATTTGGAAGTTAAATAAAATATAAGTATAAATAAAATAAAATAAAATATACGTGTTTGATTGATGGTTGAATGTTAAATTTTGCTATTTTATTTTCGGGTTAATTAAATAGTTTATAAAGTTACATTAGTATTAGAAAAATGAATAATATGAAATATAAATTAATTAATTAAAATTGATTTTTAAATTATTAATTTTTTAATTTATATTTCATATTATTCATTTTTCTAATACTAATAATGCTGACTATTCAACAAATAAAACCAAGAAGTAACATTCATCCATTAAGCTAGCAGTATATTCCATTTTATTTATTTATGCTGCTATTTCCTGACCCCGACTTCCAAATGTCAATAATATTTGGTTAACTTCACCTTTCTTTACCAAAATTGAGGGTAAATCGTAATCAGCGAGGTACAATTAGAGTACATCTAAACAATTCCAGCATGTGTTAAGAACAAGCAAATGAAAAAGAACGGCGAGACTTCCGCGATAGGCTTGAGACTTGAGACGTAACACTCTTTTCAACATCATCCCCATTGATTTTGATACGATGCTGTACTGTCTGCAGCGGTGAGTCGAACAATACATCTGCATGCATTTAAACAATAATTAAATCTCCGTAAACTTGCAGGTAATAAGCGGTGAGGCGCTTACTGGCTTAGTGACCGCTACGTCCTTCACCAGACTCTGAAACGGCTGCATATAACAACGCTCGCCATGACGCAGCCTCAACCATATTAAAAGCACCACCGAAATCTTAACACAATCTTTTCTGCCGTAGATATCGCACATCATATCATAAAATCTAATGGAAACAAACAACAATACACAACAAATATTGTTGATCACCTAGCTCAATTCTAGATCGTCAAAGCCTTCTTTCTTTATGAATATCATATCCATAAATATATATTATTTTTTTATTTCATATTATTCATTTTTCTAATACTAATAATGTAACTTTATAAACTATTTAATTAACCCGAAAATAAAATAGCAAAATTTAACATTCAACCATCAATCAAACACGTATATTTTATTTATACTTATATTTTATTTAACTTCCAAATAATAATAATAATTTAGTTAACTTCCACAACTCTTTACAAAATTAATTAAATCATATCCAACGAAATTTTAATTAAATTACATCTAAACATAATTCAACGCCAATACATTCACATTCTAAAACAAATAAAACAAAGACAACCAAGGACTCACAGTAGACGGACTTGGGACGGGAATTCTTTCCTAACCACTCCTTTTTTCAACATCAATCCCATTGGGTTTATTTTGATGCTCGCCCTGTCCTGCCGAAGCAGGTGGAATCGAGACTTAGTACCTGCATCTTGCATAGAAATAAATATCGTGAAGCATATATATCTCCATAGAAAACACACCGTGAAAGGAAATTGCAGGGTGACAGGGCACTTGCAAGCAAGTGATGCCACTCTGTCCTTTCACCAAGACTCACAAATAAACACACCAAACAATATAACAGCATAAACTCGCAACATCAACATATACATATTATTAAAAAGCACCACAAAAGTCATATAGCATAATCACCATAAATAAGTATCATCTAACATCATATGTAAAATCTAATGGAACCAAACAACCAAGCCATAAATCCATACACAACCAAAATGGTGAACTGATCACCCACACAACCAAGTACAAGATCTGTCCAAAAGAGTAACAACAACATGAGGGGTATCACATCACCATAAATATATATTATTTTTTTATTTCATATTATTCATTTTTCTAATACTAATAATGTAACTTTATAAACTATTTAATTAACCCGAAAATAAAATAGCAAAATTTAACATTCAACCATCAATCAAACACGTATATTTTATTTTATTTTATTTATACTTATATTTTATTTAACTTCCAAATAATAATAATAATTTAGTTAACTTCCACAACTCTTTACAAAATTAATTAAATCATATCCAACAAAATTTTAATTAAATTACATCTAAACATAATTCAACGCCAATACATTCACATTCTAAAACAAATAAAACAAAGACAACCAAGGACTCACAGTAGACGGACTTGGGACGGGAATTCTTTTCTAACCACTCATTTTTTCAACATCAATCCCATTGGGTTTATTTTGATGCTTGCCCTGTCCTGCCGAAGCAGGTGGAATCGAGACTTAGTACCTGCATCCTGCATAGAAACAAATATCGTGAAGCATATAAATCTCCATAGAAAACACACCGTGAAAGGAAATCGCAGGGTGACAGGGCACTTGCAAGCAAGTGATGCCACTCTGTCCTTTCACCAAGACTCACAAATAAACACACCAAACAATATAACAGCATAAACTCGCAACATCAACATATACATATTATTAAAAAGCACCACAAAAGTCATATAGCATAATCACCATAAATAAGTATCATCTAACATCATATGTAAGATCTAATGGAACCAAACAACCAAGCCATAAATCCATACACAACCAAAATGGTGAACTGATCACCCACACAACCAAGTACAAGATCTATCCAAAAGAGTAACAACATGAGGGGTATCACATCCTCCCCCCTAGGATATGGCTTACTACTGGAAGCCACTAAATAAGTATGGATAGGCCTCTCTAATGCGGGATGCATCCTCCCATGTCGCTGAAGTCTCATCATTTGGGTCCCACTGGACCCGCACCTACTCAATATCTCTGCCCCTGAGGGCGAGTCTCCGATGCTGTAGCACGGCCACGGGCTCGAGTGCTAGCTGTCCGTCCTCGACCTGAAGAGCATTCCAATCAAGTACGTGAGTAACATCAGAAAAGTATGGTCTAAGTACAGAAACGTGAAAAACATCGTGAATCCGTGACAGGCTGGGTGGCAATGCTAGGTGATAAGCAACGGGGCCAATCCTCTCCAAAACTTCAAATGGACCTACAAAACGAGGTGCGAGCTTGGAACCCTTTCCATAACGGATTGGGCTCTTCCGCGGTCGCACTCTCAAAAAGACACGATCACCAACAGAGAACTGGCGGTCAAGTCTATGTGCATCCGCATATTTCTTCTGTCTATCTTGAGCTGCCACAAGATGCTCTCTGATGCGTACTACCTGCTGTTCCATGTCCTGAAGCATTTCGGGACCAAGGAGAACTCTGTCCTCAAGACGGTCCCAACTCAATGGGGTCCTACAAGGATGACCATATAGTGCCTGGAAGGGAGCCATACCAATAGAGCTATGAAATCCATTGTTGTAGGCAAATTCCACAAGATGCAAATACTCCTCCCAACGTGACTGCTGATCCATCACGTACATACGAAGCATGTCCTCAAGAACCTGATTAACTCTCTCTGTCTATCCATCTGTCTCAGGATGATAGGCAGAACTGAAGTTTAGCTGTGTTCCTAAGGCACGCTGCAATGATGTCCACAATGCAGATGTGAACACTGGATCTCTGTCGGATATGATTCTCCGTGGAATACCATGCAAGCGGACAATATCTTCCATGAAGATTCTACCAACTGATGAAGCTGTGTAAGATGAACGGACTGGGGAAAAATGAGCCACCTTGGTCAATCTGTCAACTGTGACCATGATAGCATCATGACGTCGAGAAGTCATAGGCAATCCCACAATAAAGTCAATGGAAATTATGTCCCACTTCCATTCCGGAATGAGATGAGGCTATAATAGACCTGTAGGATGCTGATGCTCTGCCTTGACCCTCTGACACTCCAAACATCTAGCTACCAAATCAGCAATATCCCTCTTCATGCCAGCCCAAAAGTATAATGCCCGAAGATCTGCATACATTTTCTTAACTCCCAGATGAGCAGAATAGGGAGCTCGATGTGCCTCAGTCATAATTAGAGTCCGAAGACCCTCAACAGAAGGCACGTAAATGTGACCCATATACCTTAGAAGACCATCAGACTCAAGTGAGTACCCTGCAAACTTTCCTTCTAGAGCTCTACCAGACTCAATTTCTGACTTCACTTCCTGATACCAACTATCAGATGGAAGTGCTATGAGGACTTGACTCCTCAAATCTACCTCAAGAGCCACTGCAGAAATCTCACGTCTCCGCCGACTCAAAGCATCTGCAACTACATTTTCCTTGCCTTGAACATATTTGACCTCAAAGTCATATTCGCAAAGGAATTCCATCCATCTTCTCTGCCTAGCATTCAGGTTTGGCTAGGTAAAAATATATTGCAAACTGCGAAGGTCACTATGAAGCTCGAACCTATGACCCAACAAGAAGTGTCTCCATCTCACAAGAGCATGAACCACTGCGGCTAACTCCAAGTCATGAGTTGGGTAATTAAGCTCATGGTCCTTGAGCTTACGGGATTCATATGCAATTACATGTCCCTCTTGCATCAAGACGGATCCCAAACCCTCCAAAGAAGCATCTGTGCACACCACAAAATCCTTAGTAGGATCAGGAACCGCCAATATTGGAGCACTAGTCAATTTGTCCTTAAGGGTTTCAAATGCTGTCTGACACTGTTCGGACCAAATGAACTTCTTCCCTTTCCTCTGAAGAGAAGTAATAGGATATGCAATCCTAGAAAAACCCTGTACAAACCGCCGATAATAGCCTGCTAACCCCATGAAACTGTGAATCTCTGGAACATTCTTGGGTGCTGGCCAATCAACTATGGCTTGGATCTTTGAAGGATCCACTGCAATACCTGCACCTGAGATGACATGCCCCAAGTATTTCACCTCTGTTTTGTAAAAATCACACTTAGCCAAATTAGCAAACAGCTGATTGTCCCTCAAGCATTGTAATACCTGCCTAAGATGTACCTCATGCTCCTCCATAGATTTTGAGTACACTAGAATATCATCAAGGAACACAAGTACGAACCTATCCAAGTAGGTACGAAAAACTCCATTCATCAGGCTCATAAACATTGATGGTGCATTAGTTAACCCGAATGGCATAACCGTAAATTCATAATGCCCATAGTGAGTACGGAATGCAGTTTTATGAATATCGGCTTCGGCTATTCGCAACTGATGATAGCCAGACTTAAGATCAATTTTTGAGAAGACTTGAGCTCCTTTTATTTGATCAAATAAGTCATCAATTCTCGGCAAGGGATACCGATTCTTGATTGTCACCTTATTAAGTTGCCTATAATCAATACACAATCGAAGCGAACCATCCTTCTTTTTCACAAATATAACTGGTGCTCCCCAAGGGGAAACACTAGGACGGATGAACCCTTTCTCTAATAGCTCCTCCAACTACAATTTAAGCTCCTGCAATTCCTGTGTTGTCATACGATAGGGAGCCCTAGAAATAGGCTCAGCTCCAGGAACAAGATCGATTCTAAAGTCGATGTCACGCTTAGGTGGCATCCCAGGAATTTCACTAGGAAAGACATCAGAATATTCTTTAAGAAGGGGGTAATCATCCAATGAAATCCCTTGACTCTCATCGGAGTCCAAATCATTAACTAACACAGCAAATAACTGACAACCCTGTCTAAAACACCTTTTTAATTGCATAGCTGAGATTAAGCATGATGAGATAGGTCTCTGAATGCCAATGATCTCCACCTCACTACCCACATCATTTACACAACGCACTACCTTATGCCGACAATCAATCATAGCACGGTGAGCGTACAACCAATCCATACCCAAAACCACATCATATGAGCCAAGGGGTAGGATTCGAAGATCCACCATAGTTGTGAGTGTCCCTATTTGCAATTTGCAACCCTGAACTAATGACTCAACTGCAACCTTTGCCCCAGAGGCCAATTCGACCTGCCATTTAATGCCTTGCCTAGCTGCCACCAGTCCACAACGTTCCACCACTAAAGGGGAAATGAAAGAATCTGATGCGCCTGAATCAAAGAGAATAGATATACCAGTACCATTCAACACACCTGAAGTTTCAACTACAGTGCCTTGATGTTCAGCTTGACGATTCTCTACTGCTGCAAATACCCGATGAGCTCTCCCTGTATCTCCCACTGTTGGCTCAGAAGCAGCTGGTCTCTGACTATATCCTGTAGTACTCCTCTATGGACACTGTCTCGCTATATGCCCCTGTTTCCCACAGGAGAAGCAACCTGTACCACGTCCATACCCTCTAGCACCTGATGGTGCACTCGACTGCTGGAAGCTACCTCGAGATGGTGTTGTCTGTGTACTCTGAGTGGGTTGCTCAAAGTGATCCTGTCTAACTCGTTGCCAACTACGGTTCCTTCTGCTCTGAGATCTATCACTCTGCTGTGACTGGGGTTTGAACTGCCTAGATTAAGACTGTTGTTGCTGCTGTGGACCTCCCTTAGAAGGTGCCCAAAAATTTCTAGAAGTCCCTAATGTTTGAGGTTGCCCACCTCGAGAACCAACTCCTGTAATTGGAGCACTACTTATCTGTACTCCCGTGTGCCCTCCTAAAGCCATAGCTAAATTTTCTTCCACAAGGCGGGCTTTCTCAACTGCCACCTCCATCATCTTCGGCTCGAAGACGCGAACACCACCGCTGATACGGGAATTTAAGCCCCTGACAAAATGTTGCACTAGCATGGCCTCATCATCTCCAATACCCGCATACTGCTTGAGCTCGTAGAAACGACACTCATATTGTTCCACGGTCAAAGTCATCTGTCTCAATTCATGAAACTCATCAGCTCTACGCTGCCTCCAGTGATCGGATAGAAATCGGGCCCTGAATCTCTCCAAAAACAACTCCCAAGTAACCATACTGATGTCAATGTGCAATTTCTGCTCCTCTAGCCTCCACCAAGTGGAAGCAAACCCTCTGAGGTGCATGATAGCGCACCTAGCCCTAGTGTTACTTCCGTAGGGATGCATTGCAAAGCATCTATCCAAATTGATCAACCAAGTCTCTGCCTCAAGACCCCCACCAGCTCCATCAAAAGTAGGGGGTCATGCCCTCAATAGATCCCTCATATGACCTGCCACTACTGCCTCCTGCTCAGCTGTGTTTTCCCCACGTCTAGGAGATCTCTCCCTTTCCCTATCCAATCTCTATTCCTCATCCTACCTAGGGCTAAGACGACCCAATAATTCCTCTAACAAATGCTGCAACTGACCACCTATACCAGGTTGCTCTAGATTCTAACCACCACCTCCTATCGGATTGCTTTGGGAACTCTGAAGTTCCTCACGCTCTAACCCATGTGAGCTCGGAAGTGATGGACTATGGCAATTGGCCCCACGGCCACCACCTCGGCCTCCTCTTCGGCCACGTCCTCTACCCCTAGGCATGATCCTGCACAACAATTGAGTTATGTCAGATCAAGAGTTACGCCAGGTTGCCTAATGGACTCAACTACCTAAAGTACCCAGTGTTTGCAAACTTGGCTCTGATAGCAAGTTGTAACACCTCGACGCGCAAACCCCAAAGGACAACTATCTACACAACAATTTTTTTTTTTAAAACATAAAGTAAAAGTACTATGTTATCAATTTCAACTAACATAATTACAATTACATCATATATATTAAACTCCTAAGTCCTTTGGGGTACACGTAGAGACATTACGTTATCTACCCATTAACAAACTAAACTAATGTCCAACATTCATTCCAAGGATATGTGCTCTCATATGAAAGTGATAAACACAAGGCATCAAATAATGATGAACCACATACGCTATACAAGATCACATAATCAATAAAACATGGAAACAAAGAGAAACTAACTTACTCAACTTAACAACATCAAATATATTTATAATTGCATCAGTGAATAATGTTTTAAATTACAAGGTGAGATATAATAATACATCAAGATACAATCTAAATACCAACGACCAATTATCCAAGTTACAAGATACAATATCCCAACACATGGGCAAATTACAATACAAATTACATGATAAGAAACAAGTATAAATGTATACATCTGAAAGTACATAAATCTGGTACAAACTGTCACCACAATCTCTGCACGGAAGGTATGAGTGTAGCATGGGAAACCCAACGGGGTGCGAAGCACGTTCCACCCGACCACCCCCGTGCTAGGAGTAGTTAAGAAAGGATTCCCGACCAAGACGTCAAAAGTTACACACATGACTCAACACCAAACATGAAAGAGAATTTATACACAAAGGAAAAGTGACAACAAAAGTCTACTACATAACATGACAACAAATAACTACAAATCAAAACAATAAAATTACTTCCAGAGGATTTCAAATAAAACAACTAAGGGAAAAGCTAGAGGAGAGTGTCATCGCATGGCCTTCATGGATTATCCTGACATCCTAATACGAGGTGCCGCCTCCATCTATGGTTATCCTGATTGCCTATTTCAAGGCGCCGCCCCATAGGGTGACTCATGCGGAATCGTGCATTACTCGTGGAAACGAGATCACGATTTTTCCAACCACGGCCTTCTCGAACACCTTTAGTCTTTGTTAGCCCTAACAGGTGAGTGAGGTATCTGTTATTTTCTTTTAGTGTTTAACTACCCATCCCCTATTTATTTAGTTAGGTTTTCACTTTTTACACTAACTCTACTGTGGGTTATCCTAACAGCCCCTTTGTGTGTCGGCGCCCACATAGAGCCACTCTCCCTAGAATTTCCTAACATAACAACAAACATGAGGGCTAGAACTCTCAAGTACACCAAACACAGGATAGAAATCTGCGAGGCAAAACCATCTCGCTATAATCTAATGACTCAATGATTTAACGAATTGATGCAAATCAATATAAACATACAATTATACCCGCCACGAAAATGGAATTAAATCCTCTAAATAAACATACCAAATTTTCTAACCTCTGGAAATACAACGACAACCCTATCTCCTATGGAAAATTTAACCAATTAAATGAACTCTATAACAAAATCAAATCAATAATTTTCCTCAATTAACTCCACTAAAAGAGGACAATTAAATAAATTAAATTAAATAATTTAATAATTATTTCTTTACAAACATCACCAAAAGAATATATATATATTCATATAACATAGTCATTTAAAATTTAATACTCCTTAATTATATCTTATATGTATTTGTGTATATATATATATATAACTTTATAAATACATATATTAATTTACCTAAATTTAAATAATCTAAATTTTTGAATTAACAATTAAAATAGCATAAATACTAAATATTCATATTTCATAAATAAAACAAACATTTAACAAAAGGTAATGGAGGACAGCAGCCCACATGGGCGCTGCGTACCTCCCCATAGGGGAGGACGCAGCCCCCAAAGGGCTACGTACAGCAGTCCAAGGACTGCTGTGCCTTTGACGTGCCCTCTATGGCTGCGCAGGGGTGGGTACGGGGTACCGTCCCCACCCACATCAATCAATTTTTTTTTATTTTAATTTTAATTCATTTATATACTTTTTAAAAGAAACCATAAATATATATTATTTTATATAAAATTCTGACGAATTTCCGAAGTACGGAAGTTCGTCAGAATTTATATATATGTAAAATTTTTAAAAAAAAAAAACACAGATAGGAAACATCATATAATTTATATATATTTTTTTTAAAGACAATTACACAGGGGAATTACTTATTTCAAAAATCAGCACACAGATAATTTTTCCAGCAAGTCAAAAAAATATAAGACAATAATAATTTTAAATTTCAAAATAAATTTTTGTTCTCAATTTTCATTGCACAGATTTTTTTCTAAATCTCTCATGTTTAACAATGGGGTTTTGAAATAAAATTGAACAGAGATTCTTTGTTTCCTATTGTTTCCACAGAGTTTCAAATAGGTTCTAAAAAAAAAACAAGAAAATATTTTACAGAAGTAACAGCCGGAAATCCTTTTTCTTTTTAAACAGAAAAGAAATTCCTACAGAAAGAAACTTACATAACCTACTGACAATCTTTCAAGGAATGTAGGAATTTAAAACAAGATAAAAATAAAAGAAAGGAACCTGTTTCCTGTAGGTTGTAGAAATAAGAGCTGCACCAAAACTGCCACAGAACCCTTCAGCCGTGAAGCTTTTCCAAATTTCCAAAGGAAATCCCTGCAGCCTCTTTCCAAATTTCCCCAACAAAACACCCAAATTCCACACCAATTAACACAGTAACCCCAAAAGGAAAAAGCAACTCCCAAATTCCCTCACACAGCCAAAAATCTTACCCATCCCAAGCTTCTGTTCCCCATGCTTGTTTTTCTTCCGGGAATAATTTCCAAAACCAACTGCATTCATTTTCCCACTACTCCCGTACAAATCCAATAAAATAAAAAAAATTAATAATTTAAAAATCAATTTTAATTAATTAATTTATATTTCATATTATTCATTTTTCTAATACTAATAATGTAACTTTATAAACTATTTAATTAACCCGAAAATAAAATAGCAAAATTTAACATTCAACCATCAATCAAACACGTATATTTTATTTTATTTTATTTATACTTATATTTTATTTAACTTCCAAATAATAATAATAATTTAGTTAACTTCCACAACTCTTTACAAAATTAATTAAATCATATCCAACGAAATTTTAATTAAATTACATCTAAACATAATTCAACGCCAATACATTCACATTCTAAAACAAATAAAACAAAGACAACCAAGGACTCATAGTAGACGGACTTGGGACGGGAATTCTTTCCTAACCACTCATTTTTTCAACATCAATCCCATTGGGTTTATTTTGATGCTCGCCCTGTCCTGCCGAAGTAGGTGGAATCGAGACTTAGTACCTGCATCCTGCATAGAAACAAATATCGTGAAGCATATAAATCTCCATAGAAAACACACCGTGAAAGGAAATCGTAGGGTGACAGGGCACTTGCAAGCAAGTGATGCCACTCTGTCCTTTCACCAAGACTCACAAATAAACACACCAAACAATATAACAGCATAAACTCGCAACATCAACATATACATATTATTAAAAAGCACCACAAAAGTCATATAGCATAATCACCATAAATAAGTATCATCTAACATCATATGTAAAATCTAATGGAACCAAACAACCAAGCCATAAATCCATACACAACCAAAATGGTGAACTGATCACCCACACAACCAAGTACAAGATCTGTCCAAAAGAGTAACAACATGAGGGGTATCACAACCCCTATTTACTTGCGATGTTATATTTTCACTTGAACGATATAGCTTACAGGGAGACATAGTCGATGAGCTGCGACACTACTCTTCTAATGATTTGGGCATGGGAACACATTATTTTTTTCTACCCACCAGTCGTATTTGAGTTAGATGATAGATCTCCTTATGTTTTTTCGATATGTTGGGATCATCAATCAGACTGATATGGGAGACACAAGGTACTAGAGGCATGCTATTGAAACCCTTGTGTAGTTTATATGGAGGCCTTACATGGATTGTGCACAGTGGCGAGATGAGCATCAACACCTACCTTTTTGTCGACAGACGTGATATCTGATTGGGAGGACTGTGTCCAGAGTTCACATTATTAAGAGACACCTACCAAATAGAGTCCTCAGACAGTTTGGTGAGGTACAAGATGTGCCACGGGGTCGAGCAGATTTTTCTCAATCTTCTAGGGAGGTTCCTCTATGGGGGCCACAAATTCTTGTAGCGACAACAGAGGTAGACATAGATGCACTACAACCTATACAGTGGGTTTGGAGGGGTGGAGCTACAGATCTGGGGACAATAGATGCATATGATGCCTAGTGGGTGTAGCATAGGCCTGTGCCTTTGACAGATCTTGATGAGGCAACACTTGTAGAGTGGTGAGGGATAGGACCACGGGGCCGGCATGGTTGTAGGGGAGGTGGTCAAGGTGGAAGAGGTGGTAGAGGTGATGGAGGTGATGATGGGAGAGGAGGAGGTGCGAGGGGTGGTCGATGGGGTTGATGAGGTAGTAGAGGCAGAGGCCTAGATTTGTCACTTGTCTGTGAGGAGGGGGAGGGAGAGGACATACCTCAGGTGGGTGGAGGAGTGGATGTCGTTGGAGGGGAGCATGCTATAGAGGAGGATGTCGGCGAGGAGCATGTTGAGGAGGAGGTTGTTGGGGAGGAGGCAGAGATGGGTGCCCTTGGTCTATTGGTAGGATACGAGGAAATAGATGATGATTTTCTAGAGGAGATGGGGGATCAGGAGAGGGAGCTTTGAGATAGGATTTTTGAGGAGTGGGATGTTGACAAGGGAGAGAGGACATAGTAGGAGGAGGGTCCCATTGATCAATGGCTAGCCGATTTACAGGCCTGAGTATAGGCCTTGAAGGAGCGAGTTAGAGCCATGATGGTGGAGAGGGATGCAATGCAGATGGAGAGGGACAATGCCTACTTGGAGAGAGATCAGGCGGTGGCACGTAGGCAGGAGACAAAGCAGAGATTTGTGGAGTTTACAACTCTTTACACTAGACTGGCTACAAATTTTTCTAATGAGTTGGTTAGGGTTGGTGATCAAGAGAGATATTACAAGGATTTGTATGAGCAGGAGGTACCTCCTGAGAGACAGACTCCCTCTTATTTGTAGGCATGTAGCAACAGTTCACATAGTAAGTCATCCTACAATAGATCCTATAGCACTAGTGGTGTCGTAGGACCTTACAAGACAGGACCATATGATAGGCCTCCTTCTACACAACGATCATCAACACCTCCCCGTCAGTCACCTCCTCACTCTCCACATGGGAGTAGTGGGAGTTCTTGCTAGGGACATGTTATATTTATTTGTAGACACTATATTTTTATTATAGAGCCCACAAGCTCCTTTTTGAGGACATTATGACATTGTATTGTGACACTTTTTGAGTGAATACATATCATTTTTTGTGGTGATTATATGATATGCAATTCTATATATGATTATGCAATATTCTATATGATATGTAGTCTTCTATTTATGCATGTGTTATGGATGCCAGTATTTACTTTATGATGTTAATGCAACTTACGATATTATGTTGATTCTATATGATAATGTATGCATTTACTTTTATGGTATTATGGATGTCATGTATGCATTTATGATTAAGAGATGCAATGTAATTTATTTATTTAAAATGCCATGTACATGCTATTTATTGTGAGAATATGCTATACAGTTTATGATGGTGAATGCATGTTATGTCATGGATTCCTAGATGCGATGGATGCCTATATTTTTTGTTTTTCAAATGTAACATATATGTATGATTTAATATGTATATATATGTATGGCAATGTCTAAATGACGTTCCTAACATGAATTCATATGTAGGATGCTTTATGTTTTTGTGTGTCATAGGACTCTGTCATAATGCAAGAAAGAAGAAATGTTAGTGCGAAAAAAATGAATAGTAAAATAAAAGACATGGATGTTAGTACTAGAAATCCTCAATGTTTTGCCAAAACATACTTTAGGCATTGCATTAAATCATCATTGGGAATTAAATGATACAAATGGACAACATACACCATGATATGAGATAGACCAAGGTGTGCAAGGTCATCTACCTACTAAAACTAGACAATCGCAGACAAGGAATGTCCTAACTCATACTAAGGGAAAACTTTCCCCAGTATTTTTGTCAAGACAAACCACAAACATCAAACAAATAAAAGATGAGTCATGAGAAATCATCGCTCCTCTAAATCCTTCATGGGACATCCTCAAGGAAGCTAGTAACTTGACTCAAAGACAAAGCCAAAAGACAGTTGACAAACAACAGTTAAAGAAAAAAGAGTCTTGATACATCCTTGCTTCTTTAAATCCTTCATGGGGCATCCTCGAGAAAGCTAGTAACTGGACTCAAAGATAAACCCAAAAGGAAAAGAGAAGACAAAACATGCCAAAATGTCAACAGCCAATAAAAATATTTGCCAAAATTTTATCTATTTGTTGTTTAATTGTCTAGGGGATTGATAAAATGATTGTTTGATAAAGCTTGGTTTCAAGAATGACACATACCATATAAGATGTTAATTCTAGTTTCGATCATGCGACTATCTGTATAAGGCAATGATTGAGCCTTGTTTCAGAAAGGCACATATTGTATAAGACATTGAGTCTAGTTTTGATCATGTGACCACCTGTATAAGACAATGATGATTGTTTGACTAAATGATCATGTTTGTTTTTAGGAAGGACACATCCTGTATAAGACATAATTTAATTGTTTTGGTTATTGCTTTGACAATTTGTTTGATTTGACTTGATGACCATGTTGACTTATCTTTCTTCTTGATGCATGACTTGTCTTGATTTTTTGAAAATTGTTTTGTTTGATGATAATGTCTGACTTATTTTGACTGACACGGTGAACCCTAAAGGACTAACCTAGTGCGACCTCGGGGGCTCATCGATTGATGGCCTTGCCTACGTTATACATGCAAAGACCTCGTAGTTTGACACGACCAATGAATTTGTCTTATAGACAAAGGACTGAGTCATTATTTTATATAAACAAACCTAAATAGACTAGCCTAATGCCTTGAGGGCACATCGACAAATGACCTTTCCTACGTCCAGTCGCAGAGGCAACGTAGTTCAACAATGACAAAGACTGACTGGTGTGACTGACTCTGACTCTGTTTTGGATTTTTGACATGTTTTGATTTTTGTCTTTTTGAATTTTTATGATGTTTTTGGATTTTTCAACACATTTTGTGATGTTTTTGGATTTTTTCAGGACATTTTGTGATGTTTTTGAATTTTTTTGATGGTTTTATGCTCTCAAAACAGCCATTGTAAGAACCACATGATGTAAGTCAAGTTCCTGCCCCCAGTCGGGTATAAGACCAATTTATTATGAATAGGATGGAATGGGGATGTGAAGTGTGCTCGATGTCAATCATTCCAAGTTATGGAAAGGATAACCATTTATTATGAGTGGTATGTACAAGTGATGGATAAGAAAGATAGGTGATATGATCGAAAAGTTAGGTTGGAATGATGGTAGACAAAGAAGCAAAGTCGACTACACATGGCGCTTGTTTGCCAGGTTTTCACCATGGTACCTATCCCAAGCGCCACCGAAGTGGTTTTCACTACTGGACAAATTATTTCTCTTTACTATTTTTTTTTTTTAAATTTTATGTTACCAAGACGCCTGTTTGCCAGGTTTGCACCTAGGTAACGATTTTTTTTATTTTTGATGATTAAGACAAGGCTCTTAGAAGCTATGCATAGAACTTTTTCAGATGAAGGATGTTGATTGGTGCTGATAGTGGTTCACCTTCAAGAGTAGAGATTTGGTATGCTCCTGATCGAAAGGCTTCTGTGACAATGTAGGGTCCTAACCAGTTTGGTTCAAACTTTCCTATTTTTTCTCTTTCTGCTTGATTCTTTGGATTTTCCATTAAAACTAGGTCACTAATGTCAAAATTTTGATTCAAGAATTTCTTGTTGTAGCTATGATGAAGATGATTTTGATATGCTTGGAGGTGATCTAGTGCCTTTTGTCTTTGTTCATCCAAGAACTCTAGTTCATGTAGTCTTGACACACGGTACTCTTCATCATCATTATGCCCTTTCAAAGATACCCTTATGGAAGGAATCTTGACCTCAATAGGCAAGATGGCCTCAGAACCGAATAACAAGGAATATGGAATCACACCGGTGGGAGTACGGATGCTTGTGTAGTAAACCCATAAGGTAGAGTTAAGCTGTAAATGCCAATCATGACCAACATCATTGGTAATATTTTTAAGGATTCTGAGGATTATTTTGTTAGATTCCTTAGCTTGGTCATTACCCTATGGGTAATAAGGAGTGGAAAAGTGGTGTTGGATATGGAATTCTTTGTGGGGGTGACAAACTTATTTGTTTTTAAATGGATGTCCATTATCTATGATTATGGATTGAGGAACACCATATCGACAAATGATATAGTTAAGGATGAACTTAGAAATTTGTGTGTCGGTAATGTAAGTCATAGGAATAGCTTCAATCCACTTGGTAAAGTATTCAATCATAGTAATGATGAAATTATGACCATTGGAGGATGTAGGATGTATATTACCTATGAGATCAAGTCCCCATTGGGTAAAGGGCCATGGTGACGTTATTGGACAAAGCTCCGGTGTTGGTGCATGTATCAAGTCTCTGTGTATCTGACATTATCGACATTTCTTAACAAAGACATATGAGTCCTTTTCCATTGTAGGCCAATAATAGCCTAGTCTCATAATATTCTTAGTTAAGGTAGGACTACTAGAATGGGATCCACATATACCCTCATGTACCCCACACAAGGTTGCTTGTGCTTCTTCAGTATCGAGACATTTCAATAGTGTATTGTCTAGGGCATGTCTATAAAGGGTATCTCTGATGATGGTATACTTATCTGACTTACTGATAAATGTCCTATGTTGGTTGTTCGAGAGGTTAGGGGGTAGGATTTGAACATGGAGGTAGTCATAGATGTATTTGTACCATGGGGAATTAGGACCAATAAGCTCACACACCATCTCCAAATTTGGGATGTCAAAGGCAGGGACCAAAAGCTGTTCTACAAAAAACTTGAATTTAGGCACGTTGCTAAGTATGTCCAAGAGTGAAGCAATAGTTTCCATGGCATCTGTTGCCCTTTTCTGAATGTGAGGTATTTGATGAAATATGATCTTGTCAAAATATTGTTTGAAACTATCTTCCATCCGCTTGTATGGGGCGAGCTTTTCATCTTTGGTTTCATAGTCATCATTAACTTGTCAGATTATCAGCTAAGAATCACCATAAACTTGTAGGTGCTTAATCTTCCATTTGATTTCCATTTGTAATCATATTACAAGAGCCTCATATTTTTCTATATTATTAGTACATGGAAAAGCAATTCTAAATGGCTTAGAAATAGTGTCGCCCTGTGGTGTGATAAACAATATACCAGCTCCTGAACCATGATTTGTGTGGGATCCATCAAAGTATAACTTCCATGTCATTCCTGTGTCAAAAGTGAAGATGAACTCATCAAGAAAATCTAAAACTAGAGGATGATCTACCTTAATTGGTGCATTTGCCAGCTAGTCAGCAATAACTTGTCCTTTTATAGATTTTTTTTCTACATACTAGATATCGTATTCATTGAGTACCATTACCCATTTAGCTAGTCGTCTTGTTAATGCTGCTTTGCTAAGGAGATATTTGAAAGGATCTATCTTTGTGACAACATTTTTTGGTGGTTTAACATGTAGTGTCTAAGCTTTTGAGTAGCGAATACTACTACAAGACAAGCATGTTCTATGGTATTGTAATTTAGCTCATAACCTACCAAAGTGCGGTTGATATAGTATACTACCCTTTCATGACCCTCATTATCATTCTGTGTAAGCAAGGCTCCTAGTGCTGAAGTGGTTGTTGAAATGTAAAGTATCAAAGGTCATCCCTCAGTAGGTGGCATTAACACTGGTGGTGTGAGTAGGTAATCCTTGATCAATTGAAAAGCTTCTTGGCATTTACCTGTCCATACAAATGGTACTCCTTTTCTGAGTAGATGCTAGAATGGATGTGTCTTTTCTACTAATTGCTCTATGAATCATCTGATAGATTACGGTCTCCCTTGTAATTTCCATAGTTGACTTATATTGGCTAGTGGAGGCATGTCCATTATAACTTTCACTTTTGTTGGGTCCACTTCAATCCCTCATCTAGAAATGATGTATCCTAGAAGTTTTCCCGATATCACGCCAAATACACATTTCTTTGAATTTAGCCTCACTTTGTATTCTTCTAGTCTTTGAAAAATATCATCTAGGACTTGTAAATGATCAACCCTTGTCAATGATTTAGCTATCAGATCATCCACATAATCTTCCATAAGAGTGTGTATGAGATCATGGAAAATAGTTGTCATGGAATGTTGATATGTTGCTCTAGCATTTTTAAGTCCAAAGGGAATGATGTTCCAACAATAAGTTCCCCATGGACAAGTAAAAGTTGTCTTATGTTGGTCTTTAGGTGTGGTTGATTTGATTATATCCTAAAAAATCATCCATAAGAGATAACATTTCATATCCTACTGTTAGGTCTACAATCATGTCAATATTTGACAGAGGAAAGTCATCTTTAGGACATGCTTTGTTTATATCTTAGAAGTATGTATAGATGCAGATGCCCCCTGTTAGTTTTGTCACTGGTACGAGATTTGAAATCTATTCTGCATAGTCAATTGATCTGATAAAAATGGCATCCAACAATTTCCTTAGCTCAACTTTGACTAATAAAGCAATTTGTGGGTGCATTTTTCTTACTTTTTGCTTCATGGGTTTAACACCTGGTTGTAATGGAAAATGATGTAATACTAGTTTAGGATCTAGTCCAAGCATGTCAACATATGACCATGCAAAGTTGATCTATCTTTGTGTGAAGAATTTACGAAATTCAGGTTATTCTGTTTCTGTCAAAGATGCTGCAAAATGGATTAGTTGAGGATTATCTTCAGTGGCTATGTTGATCTCCACAAATTCTTCAACCAACATTGGTGACTTTTCTTGAGCAATGGGGAGAATGTTAAAACCTCCATCCTTGGGTGCCTCAATGAGGTTTTCCCCCTCAGATGCATCCTTATTTTTTTCTTTTTCATTGTCCAAAGGCGCCTTTCAGTTTTCACCTAGGGACTCGCCATTTTTTTTTTCATTATTTTTCTTATTTTTATGACTGGAGCGTTGAACAGACTCCCCAAAATCAGCCATGCTATCCAAGTCTATGGTAAATCCAACCTTATGGTCACCACTAGGTATGTCTTCTTGTAGTCCCATGAACTTAGCTATTGCTTCGTCGTTCTCAAAAATATCTAAGACAGGGGTGTCTTGTTGATCTCAATTGATAAGCTAGGGATATACTAAGGGCATTTCATCATCAAAAGTATCAAAGTTCAAAGGGATCAAGGTAAAGGCTTAGTTGTTGACATAGTCACAAAATTTTCTTACCAAATCCTCCTTACTCTTTTTCTTGGGCATAGGTAGATTATGAGATGGGCCTATTGTCAAGGTTGGTTATCAGAAGTGGATTTGTCAAGTTCCCAAGAGGCAGGATCAAGGGTTTCCCAATAGTAATGTTTAAGCCATTCCTCTTTTTTCAAAGACGTTTGTGGATGGTAATTCAGTGGATTTTGTGAGGATTTAAGCATTTGGTAAAGTTCCCCAAATAGTTTATCAAGGTCCATGACAAAAGTGGAGGATAGGGACTCCCTCTCATATTCGTTAGAGTCAGGGGAATCATAGTAGGGTTGGTCAAATGGCTCATTGTATGTCTCGATTATTTTCAAAGAACTTACTTCCTCTAGTAAAGGTGATGTGGTACTAGAAACGCCAATCTAGAGTAGTTGAAACCCAAGCCCTAGGCCTTTCGGCCATTTAGAAACAATAATAGGTTTAGTCCTCCCATTCTAATGTAATCCTAACCCACTATGTTCATTATATCCTTTTTTTTTCATTATCTTCTTCAAAACCTTTTCCATATTGATCTGTGGGTATCTAAGTAGGCATAGGAGGTTCTTCATTGTCTTCTTTGTATAACCAAGAGGTCACATCTTCTTCCTTTATAGCTTCTTTACTTAGTTCCCCCCATTTTTTGAAAGTCATTATGGGAGGGACATGTATGGTGACCACTGATTGTCTTCTATCTACTATTGGTTTAAACCGTATGATTTAGGAGGAACCAAATGGCTGACATAATAAGATGATTTCATATGATACTCTCCACAACCCTTATCTTGGATATCGACCTTAGGAGTGGAAGGTAAAATTTGGGAAGGAGGTGTTTTGGAAAGAGTGGATGGATTGATGCACTTAGGATGGATTGGATGATGAAGCCTCCTAATTTATAGACACTTGTCATTGGGGTATCCCTCGTAGGTTAGTGCAATATTGGAAAGGATCAAGATCACCATCTATTGTGATCTCGATGCCATTGTATGGGAATTTAAGACATTGATGTTAAGTGGAAGGGACAACCTTCATAACATGTATCTAGGGTCTATCAAGTAAAAGGTTATATGGGAGGATGAGATCCAAGACTTGGAAATTGGTATCCAAAACCCCAGGATGAATTATGATGGGGAGTGTTACAACTCCTTTAGATGATCGCTCTTCGTCATCATATGCCTTAATGAAAATGATTTTAGTGGTGTCCAAACATGCCTCTAAGAAGCCTAATTCCTTAACTAGTTTCAAGGTGCAAAGATTCAACCCTGCTCCTTCGTCTACCAAGACTCGTCTAACTTTCATTTTATGAACAAGAACTTTAAGGTGCAAAGGGTCATTATGGTTTGTCTTCTTGGTTGCATAATCTTGCTCATAGAAGGTAGCATGATGATTGTTGGTTAGGTATCCTACCATATCTTGGAAATGATTGACATCAAGGTTGTTGGGGATATTCATTCTTTGCAAAGCTTTGTCTAGAATAGATTGGTGATCAAGTGATATACACAACAATTCCAAGATAGAGATTTGCATTGGGGTCTTTCCCAACTAGTCAAATAAATTATACTGAGGCTTGGAGGATTGTGATTGTTGTTGTGATGGAGGGCCTTGGATGGTTATCTTGGTTCAGCGAGTGTTGACAACACACTCAGGAGTTTTCTTTATGGTAATAGTGTTCACATGCTCATCGACAACTCAAATGTGATTTATGATTGAACCATGGTTGTAATAATACTGGAAATTAGCATAGTTGGCCGAATTATTGCTCTTATTTCTTGAACTGGGGGATTTTATTTTTCCATGGTCATGTAATGGATCAAAAAATACCTTGTGATCAGTGTTTTGGGAGGTTTGTTTTTGTCCACTAACTTTAATAGTTTTGTTCACAACTAGATCTTGTATGGTGTTCTTCAATTGTTGGCAATTTTGTAGGCTATGTCCCTTAGTCCAATGGAAATCACAAAAAGAATTGTCATCCCACCAAAAAGGTTTAAATTGTCCTAGATCGTATTTTCTTGGCTCTTGAAGCTACATGAGGTTGTGTTGCAACAGTTGTTTAAAGATTGATTTGATTGGTTCCCCTATGGGAGTGAACTCACGTTTTCGAAACCTCCTTTTCTGTTGTGGTCGTTGGGTGTTTTAGACAGTTTTGGGAGTTTGATTGACGGTGTTGAGTGTGTTGGTAGAGGGGTTATGTCCTCTAAGTGTAATGATTGGTCCTGCTTGTAGGGTTTTAGCATCAACTATCCCATCATTGGTAATGTTCTTGTTCTGAGACCAAAACTTTTTCTATCATTAGGGGTGTTCTGCACATTTGGATTTCTTTTTGGCATCATGATTTCACCTTTGTCCATGAGAGCTTTTTCTAGTATGATGCCCTTTTCCACTGATTCCACAAAAGAAGTTCAACAGTGTACTCTTAAGTCACTTTTCAATTTTGAATTGAGGTTTTCTAGGAATATGGTGACCTTCTATTTTTTAGGTATTTCAATAGGGAATCAATTGGCTATACTTCTCCATATCTGGAAGAAGGTGATGAAGTTCTCTCCTTCCTCTTGTGTAGTGTGACACAAGGTTGCTATGGTGATCTCATTTTCAATGTTAAAGGCGAAATGTTTGATAAATTTTTCAGCAAGTTCACCCCATGACCTTATGCCATATGGAAGTTGAGAAAACCATTCAAGCGCCATTCCAAAAAGGCTTCATGGAAACAATCTCATGAGATAGGTGGGATCATATGCGATATCTATGCACATTGTGGAAAATCCCCTTATGTGTTCGATAGGATTGTGCTTTCTATTATACTTAGGCAAGTTTGGTATAACATACCTATATGGGAAAGGCACCATGTACAATGCTTTGTCAAAGGGAAATGGACATAAGTCTTTTGATGAAATATTCCTCTTGTTAGACACCACCATATTATCCATCTGTGTTTGAAGGGATTGCATTGGTGTCTGTAGAACATCCACTTGTGTCAATGATGTGTTAGTTGGATTGTTGGGGTCTACGTAAGTGTTTTGGAATCCAACATTTTGTGATGGATTTTGGTTAAGTTTTGGTATGAAGGGTGGATTTTGATTTGGATGTTAGAAAATAGGTTTTTCTTTGGAATTTGAGTGAATGGGTTTTGATTTGGAATTGATTGATTCAGAATGGGGACATTTTGCAAAGGAATGGGTTGGCTTCCATGTTGGATGGAGGGCATATTTCCTATTTGTGAGACCCCTATCTATGGCATGGCACTAGTGATGCTAATGCTTGGTATTGTAGTTGTCATGTTTGTGCCAACTTTAGGCCGTTTGCTTCTAGTATGGGTACCAAAGGGATTTGATGATGTTGCTCCTACGGTAAAATTTAGGCCTTGTGTCATGCTTGATGTACCAAATGGGGATGTGTGTACTTTTGTGGCACTCTATGTAGGTACTCCAAATGGTATAGTTGCAGTTATTTGAGGGATAGTGGCACTAGTAGTTGTCATGTTTGTCCCTTGAGTAGATGCAGTTTGCAAGGTATGGATGTCAAATCCAGGAGGTAACGTGGCACCTTCAGCTAGCAATTTTTCTAACTATCATTGAGGATCATTTGCTAAGTACTCATCTACGAAAGAGGCAAACTCAAGGTCTTGTGCAACAATATCTAAGTCTTCCACTACAATGTGTCCTTATGGGTCTCTAGTGACAATTTTTTCTAACAAAGTTTTGTGAGGTCTTGATGTGGATGTCTCTTCAAAAGGGTTTGAGAATGGATTAATGAAGTCATTTAGATCAGCCATCTTTTCTCTTTCTTTCCTTTTGGACCTTGTTTCTACCATGTAAGATAAGCTCAAAAAGCAAGTGATGCAACAACTATGTCTATGGATGGTATGATTCTAGTCTATGTTTTTGGAATTTTCTAGATATAAGGAATGAATCCAACTTTAGTTTTTGGTATTTTTTGTAAAATAAGGAATGCCTAAAATGATGTTATCCTAGGATGACTGTGTTTAAGTATGCAAAAGTCTAGGTAATCAATTTTGTGAGATTCTGAAAAGAGGTTACCAACCACCTAAAGTTTAACCAAGGATTCAATTTAGTTTGTCAAGGGACCTTTGTAGGACTAGGACCAAAAGACAAAGTGAGCTCCCAAACTAGACTGATGAGCTAGAAGGAATCATGTAGAGGACAAAAGATATGTGTGACAAATGACTAGGTTCAATGAAAATTTTCATTGAAGCAAGGGTGTATCCATAGTATGGAAAGTTGGCCTATTCTAAAATATGCAAAGGTGATTATCCTAAAAGTCTGATTGATCTGAAGATGATAAAGACTCCTAAAATATAACTAAAATTTGCAACTAGAATGTTTATCGCTATGGCTAAATGATAACTAAAGGATGCACTTGTGAAAAGTATGAGCTTTAATCATTTTGGTTTCTGTTCAAAGATCACTGTGAAAGGATAAATCAAAGACTAGTTTGACTATTTGACCTCAAACTATGATAGTGAATTTTGTTTTTCTAGTAATCAGACAATTTTGGTTTAGGTTGACATATGTGTCACAAGAATTAATAAATGTGGTTCTTAGTGTCATATGCAGTTTTCTGGTAAACTATGTCTCAGGTCTGTGATAGGCAAGTGCACTGTTCGAGACTACAAATGTGGCTCATAAACTCAGATGCATCATAGAGGGTTTTTGATGGGGTTTTCAATCTATAGAATAGTAGATACAGGTTTGACACTTGCGACTCAGAATAGCAGATCTGGTTTTCAAGTTGACAAATGTGACTCAGTATGAAAGATGTAGGTTTCCAGTAAACAAATGTGACTCAATTTTGACATATACGTGTTTCTGGTTTAGAGATACAAATCATAAAAGAAGATGCGTGTTTCTGGTTATCAGATGTGACTCATTATAGCAGATGCATATTTCTGGTGAACAAATGCAATTTTCTGTAAATTTGCATATTTGACTCAGTCTGATTTTGATCAAATTTTGGCAAATAGAAGACAATAAAAAAAATAGTGTTTCAGGTTTGATTTTGATGTGAACATGTATAATTCTAGAAGATAAGTACGATCCTAAGGTTGGAAATGACAATATTTGCTGAATTCTCACTTGGGTTTCCTCAGCTGCACTTATTCAGAGTGGATGATTAGAAGCTTGACCACACTGGCTCCCCTCCATGACACTCATTTCTATGGGTCATCCAAGCTTCAGTTCTCATGAATCTCCCATGATGAACTTTTCATCTCTACTAAGAATCGCAAATATGTGAGATGACTTCAAAGGTCTGACCTCTTGCACTAGAAAATAGAAGGTTTTTGATAAATCTAAAAACAATTGGATTTTTAGTAAGGGCACCCATTCAAGTGGCTATGTGTGAGGCAAGATAAACTTGTATGCATAACAAATCTGCACTTGTAATCCTAATTTTTCCATTAGGATTCACATTTGTATAACGGTCGGGAGTAGCTTGGCTAAAAAGCTTTGTTGTCAGTTTGAGTCACCTTGGGGTGAGTACTTTTTCCCACCAAGGAAGGCCCAATTTCTAGAGTCAATAACTATTTCTCTTGCACCCAAGATCACACAAGTGTGCAAGGAGAGAGGATACTTTAATTATTGAATTAGGTTTTAATCTAACAAAATGTGCGAACGCACCAAACACAGAAAATAGTGATTCTTTTTAAAGCCCAAATGAAATATGAACTAATCTAATCATATAATCTGTTTCAAAATCAGTCTTCGACAAGCGTCGTACAAGAGATTTCATTAGTAATTTAATTCTTGTCTTCATTAATCATCCTGCAAACACTGTTTGTATATTTGTCTTCTACGAATCGATCTGCAAACACTATATTAGCTCCACAAGATCACATGCTGCTAACCCCGAATTAGTCATAATGAAAAACTGTAATGATTAAAATGAAAATTCAGAATCTTGGATATTAGAAAAGTATTTTTTACTAGTCAAATATGTCATATTTTTTACTAGTCAAATGTGTCGCACAAAGCTACAGATGCGTCACAAACAGTCAGCTGCGTTGTTTGACTCTTCATATGCAGTTCACAGGATCAATTGTGTTGTTCTGTGCTTCAGATGCATCAAATCGTACTGTACTTGCAAAATAAATAAATTCTATAGACTTTTTTGAAGACTGTGCCTTCACATCGGGTTCACCAATGTAACATAGGGAAAATACCCAAGTTAAGCAATACAATGCAATAAACTCAAAACTAAACCGACGCTAACAAAAAATAATAATGGAATAATGAAAAGCATAAATACAAGAACAATCTCACCAAAATTCTATGTAATTCCATGAATAACCTCGATTGCACTTCTACATTTTGTCATTGTATGATAATTGCCCTCAGATTTCTCTTAAGTGTGCAAGTATAGCCTCATGATAGTGTTATTAGCAAAACATCAAAGATTCTAAAGTTTGATTGCTTCCAAAAGTCATAAGATTTCAAGAGGAGTAATAATGATGAAGGTCAAACCAATTTATAAAAAATATGACTTTCGAATGATAGGCTTAGATTGAAAGATAGACCGACGATTAAGATTGAAAGATGTGACATGCATTGAGATTAGTGTCAATAATAATGTGAGTGATAAAGCATAAAAGGTGGAGATTAAATTAAATAATAATTTAATCTTTAGTTAAGACTATTCAAAACTCAGAAGAATAAGCTTTGCATGTAAAGGATAAATATTAGCATAGAAGAAACAGTTTGTTAGGATGCATGGATGAATGAATTAAATAATTAAAGTTATTTAATTAATAGAAGTTTGCACGCAGAAGATAGGAATAAATCTAGATAACAAATTGATTAAGACAAATAGTTTATTCATCAGAGACAATTAGATATTAAATCAGGAGATGACTGACTGATCTAATTAAATCTCTACTTAAGTGGTAAACGACTAATTAGATAACTAGAGATTATCTAATCACAGAGGACTATGACATGGATAAACCTTTTTATGAATTAAATAATAATTTAATTCAACATTCAAGATTTTAAGATTAAATTAAATAAATAAAGATTTATTTAATTAAAGATAGAAAAGGCTAACGAATAATTAAATAATTAAAATGATTATTTAATTATAATAAAAAATGTGATAGGAATTAATTAAATAATTCAAAATGATTATTTAATAGAGGATAGGTTTAATTAGTGATGTAATTAAATAAATAATATTTATTTAATTAATCTAGGATGAATAAAGGTAAGAATGAATTAACCAAATATTTAAAGTTATTTAATTAATAGAGGACAAATGACTTTAAAAAATAATTAAAAAATAAACATTATTTAATCATTAAAATGAAGAGTAGAATTATGATGAAAATTAGAGTTGCAGCTTAGGACAATTTTTAGTGTCTACACTTATAATAAGCAAATATCAAAAATATTAATTTATGAAACTCCTTCAAATATACATACAAATTGCACTATATGGAAAAAAAAGACCGAGTAAGTAGAGGCAACAACCAGCCCTAATTGTTGTTTGTGAGAGCCCGTACAAAGCTAAAGAGCACTTTCAGTTAAAGTAATGCAAATTGATGTATTATGATAGTAAGGAATTTATATTTAATGATAAGTAATAATGTAATTCAAATATTTATATTCTAGCGATTTAATTTTAAAATGAAAATGATAAAAAAATTATAAAATTATTATAATAACAAGAAGAAGAATGAAGGGGTTGGAAATGTAATTTTAAGATAGAAGGGAGATAAAAAAATGATAAAATTGTAATTTGAAATGCAAAAAGAAAGAATGTTATGAATGTGATTTAAAGATAAAATGTAAGATAAGCAATTTTTATTTATTTTTAATTAAGAAAATTGTCTTGATCATGCTATCAATTTACATTAATCATTATAACTCTTCTTTATCTAAACTTGATCCTGTTCCAAATGATATTATCCAATTTTCCCAACATATTTATATCAAATTCCAACCTAAAATTATTATATAACTTCAACAAAATCCAACCCAGATTGTTTCTTAGATGTTTTTTCTTCTAGATTAAAAAACATTGTGTTGCACATAGAGCAAGCTTTTGGATTCAAGCTCATGGATCATTGAGTGTGATCCGAAACATCGATCTAAAAACATACACAGTTGAATCCAAAAACTTGCTCTATATACTTCATGGACTATAGAAAAATCGTACCAACTATTGTACTTTTTATTTTTTAAATCTCTAAAACTTAATTTGCTTCCTTAGTTGTCCTAGGCAAGTGGCACTAAACTATAAATTATGAGCAGAAGAAAACTTTGGTGTTCAAAGTTAGAAGCATATAGAAGAGGACCCATTTCTATCATTAGCATATGCCTCACCTCATCAAAGCAATTTAAATTCTTCAGTAAATTTGATCTATAATTAACGCTATATAAATCAGTACCATAAATATTGATAAGGTCTCACCATATGACGACGAGGAGGGGCAAAAAATGAGGCCGGGTGTCATGTAACATGTTAGAAAACAGTAGAGGGAATAATAAATTAATGGTAAGACAAATAAGTACTCTAGGTATCGAGTGTTCTCGAGTCATTCTTCAATCGACCTGTGCTGCTGGCTTTTTCTTTTAAGCTGGTGAAATTAAAATTACCTGTTATAGTGAGCATATTTGAGATTTGACATTCACCCTACAAATTCAAAATAATAAAACTAATGATGACTCCCAACATTTATGAAGTGTAACTTTCAATTATTGTTTTAAATAATGAATAAAATTATATATATATATATATATATATATATATATATATATATATATATATATATATATATATATTTTGAAGAAAGTACATAGAAGTCTCAAGAAGATACTAGAAACAATAAAAAAACACAGAGAAATCAAAGAAGACAAACAAATGAAATTGGAAACAATTAAGAAAACATAAATAAAAAACAATTTAATATATTATTCTCCAACCCATATCCATCATGGGTTCACTAAAGAAGCTCAAATAAACGGGCAATATAGGGTGTATATTCATTCCATAGAGTTGTAGACTTCTTATGTACAATTAGGTTATATGAGTTTTCTTATAGAAACTTTTTAATTGTTATGAGTTAGAAATAGTTTTAAATTTGATTTTCATTTTCTCATTAGAAATTATCATTTCTTTTATAATATTTATTAATAAAAATTATTAGATTGTATAGATATGGGTATCTTTGTTTTTATATAATAGATTTTAACATTATAAAGAAGTATACATCTAAATTAGAAATTATCACCGAGTTAAGAAACTATGAATAGGAAATCTAATTTGTTAAAATCATTTAATAATTAAACCTAACCTAATTGAACCTCCAAAAGAGATGACATAATCAAGGAACATACCATCATCCTCACCAATTAAATTATAAACCTTCAATAATAATTTTCATTTCTATTTATATCAATAAAATAGATATGAAGTGCTTGAAGAAAGAAAATTCTTGCTTCCATAAGCTAAACAACATTATCATATTTTCTTTAATGTTCTTGTCTTCTCAAATGGTCAACCAATCCACTAGAAAAATTCATTTATGTGTTTGAAACATTATTTTGTCTTTCCTTATTCTTACTTTCTATTATTCAAATTCCCTCAAGGTCTTGTATTACATATTTGTATTAATGAATAATTATTTCTTTTAATGCTTAAATACTTTTATATAAGACATCACACTTATCAATGAGGTTATGGACTTCAACTAAAAGCCTTCTTATCCTCCTCAAAAATTCATTGATAGTAGGATTAGTTTAATTGTGGTTGTGTTGTGATCCTATTTGTTTGATATTTTGAAATTTTTGATGGGCCAACCTTGGTTAGAAGCCATTTCCATTTCCCATCCCATGGGCCTTTATTTCCTAGCAAAATACTCCACCTAGGAAGGAATTGTGTTGAGCTACAAAGAGAAAGATTATAAGAAAATAATTAGGGAGATAAGATTATCATAACATTATAGAAAAAAAAACTCTCACTCGATGGCTCGCTGCTCCTGTTCAAATGACTCCTATTTTTTTGAATTCTTCCTTGCCCCGCCTCTTTGGCTCATCTATCCGCTTGATGCATGGATCAACTCGCTTGTTGCCTGTGTCCCCTATGTGCGACCTAGTAGTGGACCTCTCTACGAATGGTGCTTTGTAGGGTGCGGGTGTGCATGTGGCTACTGTGGGCGCTTTGAATTGCTCCCCTATTGTGGGCTCTGGTTCTTCTCAGGCTATAGGTTCTTTTGTTGAGGTTGTGTGGTTTGGCTCTATGGGTGAGGGGCAACCTCTTTTGAGTTCATGTGTTGCTCTTGTGATTTCCCTCGAACAGGAGGTCTCAAAATGCATTGAGTATTTCTCTAAGTTGGGTCTTATCTGTAGATTTTTTTGTTTTTGGCCTTCTTTTTCAGATTTGTATCTTTGGATTTGAAGCAGTGGAAACCTTTGGTGGAAGGTAATATAGAAATTTACCCTTCTTCCATAGGTTTCTTTATTGTTTTTTTTTAAAATTCTTCTAAGGATAAATAGACTATCTTGGATCATGATATGTGGGATTGGAACTCTCATCCCCTTTCCAAGAGGCCTTGGGATTTTAACCCTTTGAATGAACCCCTTAATGTTATGCCTATTTGGGTGAGATTATTGTATCTCCCCTTATAGTTCTGGTGCCCCTCTTCTTCTGAGGGAATTGGAAATGCTTTGGGTCGATTCTTGAAAGTGGATATTGCTTCCAAGAACTTTACCCACAGGGTCTGTGCAAGATCATGGGGGTCCAAAAAGTGGTGATATGAAAAAAAAGGCATTTTTAACTTGCTCAAAAACATAAAAAATCTCTTTGACTTTATCTAGGCTCAAGTAGAAAGTACATGGTGTCAAAGCAAAAAACAAACTGAAACAAATATTCATTCAAAACAGATATCTATTATGAAACGGATATCCATTATGTTTAGGTCAAATTTTTTAATTTGGTCGGGTCCGAGACCGACCACTTATTTAATTTAATACATTATTATAATGTTTTTTAATTTAATATTATATAATAATATTATATTATATTATAATACTTATATAGTATTAAATATTATATTATAATATATTAAATATAATATTAAATTTATTATATTATTATATTAATACTATATTATATTATATTAAATATAATATAATATAATATTAAATATAATATAATATAATATTATATAGTGTTATATTATTATATAATATAATAATACATTATAATATAATATTATATTATAATATTATAATATATATATAATATAATATATTATAATATATATAATATAATTGAAAGGAGGAAAATTGTAGCTCTATAGTTTAGGACATAGAACAACTTTTCTTCACTTTTCATTCAAGGAAACCCTAGATATCTCAATCCAAGGATGAAGTGAGGGAAAGAGATCTTGCAATAGGGTATCCTAGGGTGTGATTAAAGACAATAAGAGGGTTCACCACCAAGCTAGGGCTTGTAAAGACAAGAAATGTAAATGACATGCAAAGTACCATGCAAAACCTAATTAAATGACCTAGAATATGAAACTGAAATACATAACAACAAACTAAGAATGAATAGAGGTGCACCTGGAAGAGAGATGTGGTTGAAACAAGCTTTGAAACCCTAAAATATTGTTGTTTGAAGCCTATTGGGACTCATACGCCAGTTTGGGTGTATCAGTCGTGAACTAGGGTTTCTATGCCAACACTAGAATCTCACAATGGTTGATCTGAATTCATTGAAATCTAGAAAATGTGTTGTATTGGGACTCATATGCCATAAGTGGTGTATCGGTCCTGTGTTAACGAAAAATTACACCTTTTCCTTACTTGATTTGGGAATAATTAATGATAAGTTAGACTTGATATCACCTTGATCTAGTGTTGTGATGAGTTTTACACATCCACATTAGGTTTTGGGCCCTTCTAAGCTAAATAAACTTAACTTTTCCCTAATTTAATGTTGTAAAGTGTATTTATTGACACCTTCACATTAAATTTAGGAGGCTTGTAAATTAAGTGGACCTAATCTAGTAATGCAATGTGTTCTACACATTCACATTGGATTTAGGACCCTTTTTAGCTAAATAGACCTATTTTTTTCTTAATGTAGTGTTGTAAAGTGTATTTATTTACACTTTCACATTGGTTTTTTGGCCCTATTGCATTTATGACCTTTATATCATCATTAATAAGCCCCTAAGACCCTATATTATGCATGCTAAGGCATATTTCAATCAAAAACCTGACAAGCTAGACATATAAACTTAATTTACACACTCCCCAATATTTTAGCAATCAAAATAGGCCTTGTGGGATCCATTCATCACTTTGGGCTTGAAATGAGTCCCATCCAGGTGGAATCCATTCACCCAGCTTGGCGAATGAGTCTCATTTAGCCTATTTTCATTGTTTTGAGCAAGAAAAATTGGGTTTTGAGTTCAAATTTTATGTATGTCGGCCTTTGGCATCTAATACAAGGGATATTAGGTGGATTTCCTATATAAATGATCTTTCAAATCATTATTTTATCAAGCCTACATGATATCAAGTCAAGCACTCAAGAGCTAAGCATTCCAAGACTTCACAAGATCATCAACATAGCATTTAAGATCATTTCTAAGGAATTCAAGAGCAAAATTCTTCATCAATTTTTTTAGCAATTCAAGATCCATCATCATTTCAAAGGTTATCAAGCATCAAGCATGTTATTGAGCTAGTATTGTGATGTAGCATTAAAGATCCAAAATCAAGCATTATTCTACTCCTAGTGTCAAGATCAAGATCTACATCCTTCATGGCCATTTCATATTGAGTTGTAGATTTATAAGACATCATTTACAAGGCATCATTCAAGGTATCATTTTTCATATTTTATGTCCTTGTTTTATTGTTTCATCATTTTGTTTAATTACCTAAAAGGGGTTTGACCAAGGAAAACCCTTATCCACTAACAATCAACAAGTTTTTCTCCTCTTTACATGTGTGATTGATGGTTTATAAATTGAAGAAAAGTGGATTTGAAGCATTCAAAAGTACCAAAATGAAAAAGTTGCAAATGCCATCAAAGTTTTCAAGACTCATGTAAACTTAGATCTAGAGAAAAATATCCATCCAATTTGCATGAAATCAGTCGGAAAGTGCTTATTTGATCCATCTTCAAGGGCTTGCGAGGTTTTAGTTCTAGATTCCGCACCTGGAACACTTAGCGAAAAAATAGGGACTGATCCCCCAAAAGTGGCGAATGAGTCCCACTACAAGAATTTTTCCAAGATTTTTAAAGATTTAGATACCCTTTTTCTAGAAACTTGTTCCTATGTAGAAACCCAGATCTGGGACTAATTCGCCCAAATTGGTGAATGAGTCATAGTAGGCCTAAATTTTAGGTTATTCAACATTTCAGGCATCCATTCAAGTTCTCTTAGATTTCCAAGTGCCCCTCTATACTTTTCCAATTTTTTATTTTGATTTATTTGTTTTTATAGTTCGTTTAGTGAAGTTTCTTGCATCATTGAGTTCAATTATTAGATCTTGCATTTCATATATATTTTCAAGTGTTAGCTTGGTGGTGAACCCCTCATTGATTTACAATCAGCCCCTAGGATAGCCCTATTGCAAGATCTCTTTCTCCTTTGCATTGAGATCTTTAGGGTTACCCTTTAATGAGGTAACTGGAAAGTGGGTATGCTCTATGTCCTAAACCATATTATAGCACTCCTAAACCATTTTCCATATACAAAATTTTGGTGAACTTGCATTTAGAACATCATAATTCTTATTTGGAGTGCATCATCATCCTAGATCTTTCTTGCATTAACATTGCATTAGAGTTTGCATTAGTTAATTGGCATTCTAGGGTTTCAAATTTTTGCATTAGTGAAAGTGCATATAGATTGCATTTTTGGATCTCAAATCATTGAAAAACATTTGAAAATTGCATTTACATTTAGGTTGCAGATCATACAAACTAAAAAGCATAAAAATCACTTAAAATTTTCTAAAAATTAAAAACAAAAACCCCACTGGGACTCATATGCCCCTCTTGGTGAATAATTCCTAGTCTAGATTTTAAGCTTCCTTTAACAACATTAAAAACCTCATTTTTGTGCTTCCTAAGCTTGCTGGTAACATATACTATAAGTCTAGAAAGTTTTAGGAACATTTGTTTTATGCATCTAAGTCAAAAACATCCATTTAGGGTAGTCATTTTTTAAATCATTTCAATTTCAAGCATCATTAGATCTGAAAATGTTCACATTTATGAAACTTTGCATAATACGGATAAAAGTACTTTTCACTTTTTCATACACAATGTTCACATTCATAAATCTTTGCATAAGTTTGATAAAATTTCTTTTCATTTTTCGATATATATTGTTTGCATTCTTAAAGTTTTGCATACATTGGATAAAAGTACATTTTGTCTTTGGATATACATTGTTTACATTCTTGAAACATTGCATAGATGGTTAGAAGTGCTTTTCATTTTTGTTCAAACAATGTTAGTACCTTACCTTTCTAGGCATGCTAAGAAAAAGTTCATATCCCCTCCCTATGAGAGTGTTTTAGTGAAAGAGAATATAATGTTGGACATTCCTAACGATCATATTTGTTCTTCTCCTGATATCTCTCCTATTGGAAAAGAAGATATTTTGTGTTAGAAGAACCAATTAATGAGAGTTTTGAGAATCCTAGTTGTTTCTCTCCTTCTACCTCTCTCATTAGGAAATACATTGATGAACAAAAAGAAACAACCATAGGTATTCATGATGATAACATAACACAACAAGAAACCATTGAAACTTCAACTAGCCTATATTCATCTCCCAACATCTTCCCCTCTTGTGATAATGTTTTAGAGGATGAAAGCGTAAGTGAGGAAGATATGTTGGTGTTGGATGATCAAACCTTCAAGGTCTATAACAACTCTCTCTATGATCATTCTCCTACCTATCCTATTTTGGAAGACATTAGGGAATAAAGGAATGAAATCATAAATGATCATGACAATCACATTTTTTCTTCTCCTAGTATCTCTCATAGTTGTGAAGAAGATGCTTTGATGTTAGAAAATACAACCGATGAATGTCATGAGAATCTTATGTGGGAAAACATTATGGAACAAGACAATGCCATCATTGATAAACAATACAATTCAACCATCTATCATTCCTCTACTTGAAACGAAGTCATTTTGGAAGAACCGATTCTTGAATTTCAAGAACATTCAATTTGTAGTTATCCTAAAAACTCTTCTCCTAGGGAGGATACCATGGTGCAAGAAAATGACAATAATAGTAATGCGACTTCCTTGAATTATAGTGAAAAGATGATACTAGATTGCCCTTTATTAGAAGTACATCAAACCAAGACTGCTGAGGTTATGAATGCACAAGTGTCCATTAGACCACCCTTGATTAATGGACCTCCTACATACCTCGTGGGACATCATAAGAATCCTCTAATTCTTTTCCCACCATCACACAAACAACAGACACAAAACAAACTTGAACTTATCCTTTACCTACCTAAGAAAAATGTGTTGTAGCAATTGAGTCATAATACCTTTTCTCATACATATAACACTAGAAACAATTTGCAACCAATACAAACACCTTCAACATCCCTTCCATTGCCTAATCCTATCCTACCTGGTCCCCCTTGTTTTCCTGCACAAAGTGGAAAGGAGTATGATCTTGTTGAAAAAAATAAGAACACTCCCACTAAGATATCATTGTGGGACCTTATTGAATCCTCCCCTCATTATCATAACATGATTCAAAGTGCCTTACAACAAGTTCCTATCCCTTCTACTGCGTAATTGAATGACATAACAACCATGATTCAAGGAATAAATGCTAACATTATTTTCTACCAAAGTGAGCTCCATGCTTTGGAAGTGCAAAAAAAATATGACGCTTTCATGATAATAGCTAAATATAATCGAACATGAATAAAAATAACCCTCATAGAAAATGGCTCCATTCTTAATGTGTGTAGTGTAAAGATTTTGGATAGGCTTGGTGTGGATAAATAAAAAATTCAACCTGCCTCTTTATCTATTAGCGGGTTTGATAATGTGGGAAGACAACCACTTGGAGTGATTACTTTTCCTATTATAGTTGAAAAAGTTACATTACAAACTCCTAGTCATATTATTCCTCATGATATTTCATACAATCTCCTTTAAGGGAGACCATGGATTCATGAGATGCATGTGGTGCCTTCTACCCTTCATCGTAAAATGAAGTATGTCTACAACAACAAAGTGTACACATTAGATGATGATAATGAGCCTTACAGTGTTTTAAAACTTGAGAAAAACAAGGAGAATCCTTTGAAAACATTGAAACCACCAACACAAGTAGATTTTGTGCAAGAGAAAGACAAAGAAAAACACATTGAAGAAGTCATGAAGCTATTAGAAGATGATTGGGGTTCCTTAGATTTCACACCAACATTCATGGGAGAATACAATATCATAAACAAAGACTCTGAAAAGGGAAAAGGAAAAGTGGTAATGTCAACACAAAATTTGGAAGAACCTTTGAAAGCATCCACCTTAACCACTTTAGATGAAGAAGCAAATTATACAACAAACTTTGATGAAACTGACTATCAACAAACACTGAATCCTAAAGAAATGACAAAAATTTATGGAAGAGGTTATGAGCTTATGAAACAACTTGGATATAGTGGAAAAGGATGTGGTGCTAGAGAACAAGTTATTCGTGTCCCCATAGAGCCTCACACACAAGAAAAGACTATTGGTCTTGGTTATTCTCCTTTGAAAGAAACAAGCAAGCCTTTACTCAATATCAAGACTCTTACAAATGATTCTTCTAAGACGACTCTAATAGTAGTGCATCCTAAACTGATAGACACTCGTGGTCTTGGTTTTTATCCTTTGAAAGAAATGAAAGAAACAAATAAATCTTCGCTTAATTTCAATGTCATCTCACAAAACACTAATGATTTGAATTCGTTAGATTTTACAACCTCCTATAAAGGAGAGAACAAAATCTCGCAATCTAAAGAGTATTGCATAAGTATGACACCTTGTACTAAACAAGAGACATCTTTGTCACAAAATAAAGAAACATCTTCTACTATTGATCAAGAGAGTATCTTGTTGAGACTCCTCCAAGATCATTTGACATCTCTCCCTCCAAGAACATGAAATAAATTTTACTACAAACATCCATTTTGTGCATATCATAGAGTTCATGGTCATTCTACTAATGAATGTAAGGCTTTGAGTAACAAAATTTAATATCTGAAGGACTGTGGTGGATCTCCCTTGGGCCAAAGCATCTAGTTCCTCTTTTCATTTTGGCTCATCCTTGTCCTGCACTAAGTGGGGGAAAGGGGTTAGATAGCCTTGTTCTCATATGTCACTTGTCATTGTCTCTTTTCCCTAGTTGATCACATTTCATGTACGTAGGAGCAAGCTTGGGATGTGGATGATGTGCCTTAAGTTGGCTCACATGTGACACTTATTCATGATATAGTTCAATTCAGAAACATATGACTTGGCATAGGGCTTTCTGAATAACCTCTCATATCTTCTTCTACTTTAAAGCAATTTCTCACAGCAATGGTGTTAGTAGTCGCTTTAAAGTGGGGGCATAAATTGACACTCATGTTTCATTGTGCAATTTCTTTATTCTTGCGATGCATCCTTTTCTTGGTGTTGTCATGTGGCTTGATTTCCTTTGAGAGCATGATATTTCTTTGATTTGTCCTCTCTTGGAGACATTAGGCATGATGCTCCTTAAGAATAAGACCTTACATTAACTAAGCAAAATCCCTTTGAATATTCCTTACACTATTTTGTGTTTACAACATCGGTTATATGGCCACCTTGCATAACACACTTTGCATGCCCATGGAGCCATCTTGTTTATTTATGAGTTCTAAGTATACAAATTTTTGCTTGTTTCATGAAGCTCAAAAATCATTTTTGTGTGGCGCCTTATCAAAGTTATCAAGAGGTATAACTTTGGTATGGTTTTGACAGGAAGTCGATCCGAGGCATGACTTTCCCTTAGCCACTCATGCGTTTGTGTGAGTGCATATTGACTGTATGTGTCTCACCTTCTTGAATTACTCACCCAATGGATAGCCAAGAGTCCTGTTGCCTCAGAGTGGGCACACATTTTTGGACAAACGACCTAGATCTGATCCACATCGTGTTGGAAAAATGGTTGAAGCTTGATCCACCTCATTTGTTTTACTTGTTTTTATTTTTCTTTCTTTTAATTATTGACATTACATGTTTGTGTATCTTGATGTTGCATATCATACACCTTGTATGTGTGCCTTTGTGCTTATGTCAGTTTGACATAGGATCTTGTATCATGGGGGCTTGGCCACCTCTTTTGATCTTTTTCATCCTTTGTCATCTACATAAGTGTACTAGGACCCCTCTTGAATGTCTATTTTAGTGTGAATTTGAAGCAAGTCAATCCTCTTACTAAAGTGGGGGCTAAATGTGGTAATGGAAAAAGTACACCTTTTCCTTGCTTTATTTGGGAATAATTAATGATAAATTGGACTTGATATCGCCTTGATCTAGTGTTGTGATGATTTTTACACATCCACATTAGGTTTTATGCCCTTCTAAGCTAAATAAACTTAACTTTTCCCTAATTTAATGTTGTAAAGTGTATTTATTGACACCTTCAAATTAAATTTAGGAGGCTTGTAAATTAAGTGGACCTAATCTAATGATGTAATGTGTTCTACACATTCACATTAGATTTAGGGCCCTTTTTAGCTAAATAGACCTATTTTTACCTTAATTTAGTGTTGTAAAGTGTATTTATTTACACTTCATATTGGATTTTTGGCCTTATTGCATTTATGACCTTGCTATCATCATTAATAGGCCCCTAATACCATATATTATGCATCCTAATGCATATTTCAATCAGAAACCTGACAAGATCAACATATAAACTTAATTTACACTCTCTGACATTTTAGCAATCAAAATAGGCCTTGTGGGACCCATTCACCACTTTGGGTGAATGAGTCCCATCCAGGTGGTACCCATTCACCCAGCTTGGCGAATGAGTCCCATTTAGCCTATTTTCAAGGTTTTGAATGGGGAAAATTGGGTTTTAAGTTCAAATTTTATGTATGTTGGCCTTTGGGATCTAATACATGGGATATTTGCCTATATAAATGAGCTTTAAAATCATTATTTCATCAAGCCTACATGATATCAAGTCAAGAACTCAAGAGCTAAGCATTCCAAGACTTCACAAGATCATCAAGAGAGCATTCAAGATCATTTTTAAGGCATTCAAGTTCTCTCAGATTTCTAGGTGTTCCTCTGTACTTTTCTAATTTTTTGTTTTGATTTATTTCCTTTTATAGTTCATTTAGTGAAGTTTCTTGCATCATTGAGTTCAATCATAAAATCTTTCATTTCATATATTTTTCCAAACCTTAGCTTGGTGGTGAACCCCTCATTAGTTTACAATTAGCCCCTAGTATAGCCTATTGCAAGATCTCTTTCTCCATTGCATTGAGATCTCTAGGGTTACCCTTTAATGAGGTAATTGGAAAGTGGGTGTGCTTTATGTCCTAAACCATATGATAGCATTCAAACCCCATTTTTCATATACCACAAGTCCCACTCTTCTTTTTTGGAGGGTCATGACCTAAATCTGCTCTCCTATCTCTTCTCTTCCTTCCACACTTCATTTCTAGATCTAAAACTTTGAATTCAGACCTGCAGGTGACTTTCTATGAAGATGACAACCTTGTGAAAACTTGACAACTTCTCTCAACCTTGCAACTTTGTCTTCAAAGGATCTGCAATCCTCAAAGCCACCTAGATTTTCAATCACACATGTAGAGAGATAAAAAACTTGTTGATTGGTAGAGGATAGGGGTTTGCCAAGGTCAAACCCCATTTAGGTAATTAAACCAAATGATGAAACAATGAAATAAGGACATGAAACATGTAACATAAACAATGATACCTTGAATTATGTCTTGGAATGTAAATCTGCAATCTAACATGAAGTGGCCATGAAGAATGCAGATCTTGATCTCAAATTGGATGTGAAACAAAGCTTGCAAATGGATCTTCAATGCTACATCAACAACATTAGCTCAACAAAATGCTTGGTGCACTATGCCTTTGACATGATGATGGATCTTGAATATCTCCAACAAATGATGAAGAAATTTTCCCTTGAATTCCTTAGAAATGATTTTGTAAACTCTCTTGACACTCTTGTGAAGTCTTGTAATCATAAAATTATTATTAGGAATGCTCTCTTGAAAGTCTTAGGTGAAAATGAGTGAAATATCCTTGTATTTATACATGTTTATGCCAAATTCCTCAAAATTAGAACACTACAAGTTGGCATTAGATCTAGGAGAATAAAATCTTGTCAAGAATTTTATTTGAATTTAATTTTAAGTCACACGGGACTCATACGTCAGTTGTGGCGTATGAGTCCCATTAGGCTAAGCTTGGGACACATTTTTCAAGAAATGCTTAACTTCATGTAAAATTAGGATCAGGACCCCAAAACTTAGATGGGACCCATATGCCCAAGGTGGCGTATGAGTCCTAGATCATTAAATATAGGCCATACAATCCAAAAATATTAATTTTTGATTGGTTATTTGATGTATGTCAAGATTATCCTCAGAAAGATGCATTAATTAAGGCTTGTGGATGCAAAATAAGGCCAAATAAGGCATAAAGAAGCCCAATTTATTAATGAAGCCCTAGATTAGTATGAAAATGTTAGGATACACTTTACAACACCCTAAATAAGGCACCATTATGTCTATTTAGTTTGCAAGGGCCCAAAACTTAATGTGAAGGTGTAAATAAATACACTTTACAACACTAAATTAAGGAAAAATTATGTCTACTTAGCTTCAAAGGGCCCTAAATCTAATGTGAATGTAGAAAATATTACAACACTAGATCAAGGTGACATTAGGTTCATTTTTAATGTCAATCATTCCCAAATTAAGTGTGAAAATGTAAACGACGACATTTTTAGACACTACAATTTTATATAATATTTTATAGTATAATATTATATAATAATATAATATTATAATATATTATACTATAATATATATATCATAAATAATATAATATATTATATATAATATTATATTATATAATAATATAATAAAATATATATTATAATATAATATATATAATATATTATATAATATAATATATATAATATATTATATAATATAATTGGAGTCATGGAAAAAGTAACCCTTCTACTTTTTTTGGCTTGTTTGGGCCCTCCTTGTGATTTTGGCTTAATGTTGCCTTAATTTAGTGTTGTAATGTCGATAACACATTCACATTAAGTCTTGGAACCTTGTGAAATAATGGATTTTAATGGCACCTAGATAAAGTGTTGTGAAGTGTTGTAATTCACTTTCACACTTTTCTAAGATTTTATCAAATAATCAAACTTAAAAACCTATTTTTAATCAAAATAAATCTTAATCTTGCCTTATTCGGAGTGTTGTAAAGTGTTGTAACACACTTTCACATTTCTCTAGGTTTGTCATTAATAATTGAGATTTCTTATGCTTTAATTGGCCCTATTTTGCATCCACAAGCCTCATTTATTGTATCTTTTTGAGGATAATCCTGACATCAATCATTGACCAATCATAATTCAGGTGTTTTTGGCTTGTGTGGCCCAAATTTGGTGATCTAGGACACATTTTCCACCTTGGGCGACTGGATCCCACCTAGATCTTTTGGCCCCGAATTGATTTTCACACATTTCTAAGCACTTTTGGTTTTTGGTCCTATACATTATGCCCGATGGAACTCACTTGCCACCTTGAATGAATGAGTCCTGTGTGGCCCATAATCAAATTCAATTCAATTTTTTGGGAGGATTTTATTCTCCTAGATCTGATGTCGGCTTGTAGTGTTGTAATTTTGGGAATTCTTGCATAATTAAGTATAAATACAAGGTTCTTTCACTCCTATTCTCACCTAACATTCAAGAGAGTTCACAAGAGCATTCAAGCATTCATAAGAGAATTCAAGGGTAGATTATTAAGCATTTTAGAGCAACATTCAAGTGTCAATCATGATGTCAAATATTTCATCCATCATATTTGTTATTGTGCTAACAATTGTGATGTAGGGTTTATTATTCAAGCAATTGTTTCAAACAAGATCAACATCATTGAAGCAAGAGTCAAGAACCACATCCATTGAAGCCATCTCAAGCATATTTTCAGCATCTTATTGCTAGGGTTTGGTGAGTTGTAACATTGCTAAATTTGTTCATTCATCATTCTCCATTCATATTTGCTTTCATTTCAAGGTTTAATTACCGACAAGGGGTCTAACCAAGGAAAACCCATATCCACTAACCCCACAAAATTTTTCCTCTCCTTTGTGTGATTTGTAGGTGTAGGTTGCATATTTCATAAGGAGAAATATTGGAGAAAAGTTGTCAAAGTTGTCATCAAACCTTGGAGAACATTGGAGATCACCTACAGGTTACAAATCAAAGAGTCAAATCTAAAAATCAGTCAGGAAGGAAAAAGCGGAAAAAGAAGAGAAGAATCAACTTTTGAAGCTTTAGAAAGTCCCAACTGGATTGATTCACCACTTCTGGAGAATGAATCCCAATTCCAGTCAGATGTCAGGATTTTGCATATTTGGATACCCTTTTGGCAGATTTTTGTTCTTGCACATTTTCCTAGAAATTGGATTGTTTGGAAGCTTTGAAAGTGGGTGTGATAGCACTTGATCACCATATCCCTCATTTTCCTAGGTCCCATTTTGGTGAACCTACCCTTAGAATATCATAGTTCTGGTTTGGAATGTGTTTTCATCCTAGATTTAGCTTGCATTAACATTGCATTAGGATTTACATTAGTTAATATGCATTCTAGGGTTTCTAATTTTTCATTAGTGAAAGCTCATTTTAGCTTTACATTTTTGCATCCAATTTCATTGAAAATTAGTCAAAATCTGCATTTGCATCTCAAATATAGATCAAAAAACATAAAAAGAATAAAATTCAATTCAAAAATTCTGAAAATTTTCAAAAAAATCATCACTGCCACCCTGGGCGAATCAGTCCCTCTGCACATATTGCACTACATTTTCTAGCATTTACAGTTCATATTCTAAGTTTCTGTTTGTTGTTATTGGATCTTTTGTTTCATCCTATTCATTGCATCTAGTTTGAATTAGTTCACCCTATGCATTGCTTAAATTCAAAATTGCATCTACATCATTTCATTTCACATTGTTGCATAATTTAGAATCTCAAATTTGCATCATGGATATATGCTTTAGCAAGCCTTAGATGTCATTAAAGTCCCTAGTGGATGTCTCAAGCTATGATTTCAAAAATGGTCCTAATGAAATTGAACTCACTCATGCTCACTCAACTCCTAATGCATGTCCTCCTCGTGATGTTGACATCATTGGAGAAGATGATGACATCATGAATATGTTCCTAAATGATTGTCTTAACAACCTTGAAGCTAACACATCATTTTATCCATCCATGAAACAACCAAATCCTCCTACCATACCACCCCTTGAGATGTTTGGCTACTTATATCCTTAAACAAAAGTTGAACCTAAGATCCCTACAATAGGTGAACCTAGCTCCTGTAAACAAGAAAACACTCAACCATTTTATGATAACAAAGTAACAAACACTCCCAACAATCTTGAAGAAACATATGGAAAAGGATTCACAATCTTGAGTAAACAAGGATGTGATACCACAAGTGAACATGAGATCCACCAAATCCTAGAGCAAATACCAACTAATGAAAACATAAAGGGGTTAGGATATCAAGATCCCTCTCACAACATAAGTGTTCCTAAAGAATATCTAAAGCTTTGTAGTGATGATACGGTGATCTTTGATTCCCCTCTTGATATGAATGTCCTTCTTCCTAAAGAGCAACCAATATAAATAACAAGGATAAATATAAGATCATCTCAGGACCTCCTGCCCTAATCCCATCTAGAGAAGTTAGTAAATCTAGCAAGTGAAAAAGGCCTTACAAATTGCAAAAAGTACAACCCCTTCATCCACCACCTGAATGTGAAAGGAAACTACAATTGCTTGTGAACAAAGAACTCATAACATTACCACCAATGAAAGACAGACTAGTGCTATATCCTAAAGATGCAAAAGTTCCACATTTCCAATACCATAGAACTCTTGGACATAGTATTGATGAGTGTCGTGCATTCAAGTTAGTATTGAAAATATTTCACTTTGATGGAAATGATTTTCATCAAGTGATTACATAGAATAATCTTTCTCCACCCCTTGTCGTGTAATAGTTGTAGAATATTCTATTCTCACTATTACATGACCCTTTCCCATCACCTACCTCGGCTCATTCTTGTCTTGCACTCAGTGGGGGCAAGAAGAAAATAGTCTTGTCCTAGTAATGCATTTTTTGTTGTCCCTTGGGTTCGTTTTCCACCTTCCACTTATAAAGACTGAGTTTGGGAGGCAAATGACCTACTAATAGGATGACTCGCATGTGCCTTACTAGTCTTTTGCATTATTTCTTTCTTTTTCATTTTCTTTTGTGTGATTGTATGTGTGTAATGTGATCCCTTGTGATATTCTATTTGATGTTCTCTCTCTTTATCTTTGTGACATTCCTCTATTTGTACCTTCATTCTTCTCTATGTCATAAATCTTTTATCTTTTCACTTTTTATCTCTTTTTCTTTTGTCTTGTGTTTTTCCTTTTGGGGATGGCACAAGGCATTGAGACATTCATGTCTCTTCCATGTTGAAACAAAAGGATTTTTCTTTAATTTTCTTTATTTTTTTTGTCTTGTGTTTTTCCTTTTGGGGATGATGCAAGGCATCGAGACATTCATGTTTTTTCCATGTTGACCCGAAAGGTTTATTTTTCTTTGTTTTTGCCCTCTTTGTGTCATTCTTCCAGTTCTGTGTGTATTTGGGGAATGATGACAATCCCCAGCTTTCTAAAAACATTGTAGCAAGAACATATTGACCCCAAATCCATAGATCCCTTATGTGTTTGGTGTTTTCATTTTTGGGGGAAACCTCTCTCTTTTCCTTTTCTCTTACATGACATGGCTTTCCTTGGAAACATATGACTTGGCATAGGGATTTCCAAGTTAGCTCTCATGTCTTCTTCATTGTTAGCATTTATCATTTGCTACTTTAATGTAATTGCTCACAGTATGGTGTTTAGTAATTTCTTTAAAGTGGGGGCATACATTGGCATTATCCTTTTGCATTTTTCTTTTTCATGGTTCATGGTGTAGTTTTCTTACTTCATACAATGCATTTTTGCTTTGTGGATGACACTGGGTGTGATGTCCTTCAAGAGCATGATCTCTCTTAGCATATTACATTCCTCTTAGTGGCTTGATGTGACACACTGCATTCCCTAAGTTGTGAATTTTATATTCTTTGATTGGTCCTCTCTTGGAGGCATCAAGAACAATACTCCCTAAGTTAAAGACCTCACATGAACTAAGCAAGAATCCTTTTAACATTTCCTATTTGGCATTTTGCATTTGTGTGGAATCTTATTAAAGTTATTAGGGGGTATAAATTTGGTATGGTTTGAGCAGGAAGCCCGACCGAGGCTTGAATTTCCCCATAGCCACTCGTGTGTGTGTGTGTGAGTGCATACCAGCCATGAGTGTATGTTTCTCACCTTTTTAGACTTTTCACCCGACATATAGCTTGAAGTTTCATCATCTCAAAGTGAGTATGCATTTTTTTTTGAACAAACAACCTAGATCTGATCCACATCATGATGGACAAACGGTCGAAGCTTGATCTGAGTCTTTTTTATCTTTTTACCTTTTCTCTTTTCATCTTTGATAGTGTATGCTTGTGCCTTGTTGTTCTTTATATCATTTACATGAGTGTTCTTTTGTGCCTATGTTGGTTCATCATGGGATCTTGATCTTAGGGGCTTGATTACCCCTCTTGATCGTTATCTCATCTTATTGGCATTAGTACACTTGGACGCCTCTTGATGCATGTTGGTATACTTTAGTGTGAGTTTGAAGCAAGTTCATCCTCTCACTAAAGTGGGGGCTAAATGGAGTCACTGAAAAAGTAACCCTTCTACATTTTTTGGCTTGTTTGGGCTCTCCTTGTGATTTTGGCTTAATGTTGCCTTGATTTAGTGTTGTAATGTGGATAACACATTCACATTAAGTCTTGGGACCTTGTGAACTAATGGATTTTAACAACACCTTGTTAAAGTGTTGTAATTCACTTCCACACTTTTCTAGGGTTTTATCAACTAATCAAACTTAATAAACCTATTTTTAATCAAATAAATCTTAATATTTCCTTATTTGAAGTGTTGAAAAGTGTTGGAACACACTTTCACATTTCTTTAGGTTTGTCATTAATAATTGGGCTTTCTTATGTTTTAATTGGCCCTATTTTGCATCCACAAGCCTCATTTATTGCATCTTTTTGAGGATAATCCTGACATCAATCATTGACCAATCATAATTTAGGTGTTTCTTGCTTGTGTGGCCCAAATTTAGTGATCTGGGACTCATTCACCACCTTGGTTGAATGGGTCCCACCCAGATCTTTTGGCCCTAAAACAGTTTTCACACATTTCTAAGAACTTTTGGTTTTTGGTCCCATACATTATGCCCTTGGGCGAATGAGTCCTATGTGTCCCAAAATCAAATTTAATTCAAATTTCTGGTAGGATTTGATTCTCCTATATCCGATGTTGGCTTGTAGTGTTGTAATTTCAGGAATTCTTGCATAATTAAGTATAAATAAAAGGTTCTTTCACTCATATTCTCACCCAGCATTCAAGAAGTTCACAAGAGAATTCAAGCATTCACAAGAGCATTCAAGATAATTCAAGGGTATATTATCAAACATTTAGAGTAGCATTCAAGTGTCAATCATCATGTCAAAGATTTCATCCATCATGTTTGTTATTGTGCTAACAATTGTGATGTAGGGTTTATGATTCAAGCAAGTGTTTCAAACAAGATCAACATCATTCAATCAAGAGTCAAGAACCACATCCATTGCATCCATCTTAGGAATATTTGCAACACCTTATTGCTAGGGTTTGGTGAGTTGCAACATTGCTATTTGTTCATTCATCATTATCCATTCATATTTTCTTTCATTTCAAGGTTTAATTACCAACAAGGGGTTTGACCAAGGCAAACCCATATCCACTAACCCCACAACATTTTTCCCTCTCCTTTGTGTGTGATTTGTAGGTTTAGGTTGCATGTTTCATAAGGAGCAAGATTGGAGAAAAGTTGTCAAGTGATCAAAGTTGTCAAAGTTGTCATCAAGCCTTGGAGAACATTAGAGATCACCTACAGATTACAAATCAGAGAGTTGGATCTAGAAATTAGTCAGGAAGGATAGACTAGACAGAGAAGAGCAGAATGAAATTTTGAAGCTTTAGAAAATCCCAACTAGATTGATTCCCTACTTCTGGTGAATGAGTCCTAGTTCTAGTCAGATTTCAAGATTTTGCAGATTTGGATACCCTTTTGGCAGATTTTTGTTTCTACACATTTTCCTAGAAACTGGACTAATTCGCCTAACTTGGTGAATGAGTCCCAATCAGTAGTAAAAGTAGATTTTCCAAAATTCTAGACCTCCATTCCGTCTTCTCTGGATTCCTAGGTGCACACTTTCTATTTTATAGTTTTTTGTGTTGTTTTGTTCACTTTTCTAGGTCATTTAGTGTTAATTTGCATTCAATTAGGGTTTTGCATTACATCTTGCATTTCATTGTCTTTTCCAAGTTTACACTTGGTGGTGAACCCCTCATTGGATCATATTCAAACCCTAGGATGACCCTATTGCAAGATCTCTTTCTCTTTTACATTGAGATCTCTAGGGTTATCCTTGAGTGGAAGCTTTGAAAGTGGGGTGTGATAGCACTTGATCACCATATCCCCCATTTTCCTAGGTTCCAATAATTTTATATTATAATATAAAATAATAAATGATTCCTACATTTCAAAAAAACCACCAATATGTATATAGTGGTTAGGTCCCAGACCTGACCAGTTGTTAAAAAACTACATAAAGTAAATGAATATCCATTTCTTGTTTTATAAAATAAAAAACAAAAAACTCGAGAGCTCATTTCTTCCACAGTCTGCGTGCGGTTTTTGCATTTAACGACTTGGATATCCATTTCGAGGTCAATATTTTTGCACAAATCAATCACATTTCAAAGGTATTTATTGATTTTAATGTTTTTCTTCAATTTAACTAGTTTTGCTTCTTTTTTTTGTGAATTTTAGTCAAAAATAGGATTTTTAATAGGTTTTTTATTGCATTAAAATGATTATTAATTTTGAAAAAAATTATCAATTAATAGGCTTAAGAATAGCTGATTCCAACCCCACTCAACATGAAAACCCTAACCCCACTCAAGATGAAAACCCTCCAAATCCTCCTTTGCCGCAACCATTGTTTCCAAACCAAAACATGCCAACAATACATGAATCTATTCATAGAAATTTAGATCACTTGAGAAATGTATGTCGAATCTATGAGACACTCCCTGAGCTAAGAAAAAGAAGAAATTTGATTCTAATTCTGAGTCTGAGAAGGAAGATGGTGATGCATTCATAGCAACTTTGGCAACTCGTGTAGGTAATGATGCATGGTTAATTGACTCATGTACATCTTTCCATATGACCTTTAATAGAGATTGGTTTTCTGAATATGAAGAATTTGATGGAGGCAAGGTGTACTTGGGTGATGATTCTCATTTAGACATTTTTGTCCATGATAAAGTTAAAATAAAATTTCCTAATGGTAGAATAAAAATGATTAATGGTGTGTTGCATATCCCTAGTTTAGCATGAAATTTGTTATCTATGAGAAAACTAATAGATGCAGGTGTGTAGGTAGTGTTTTCTGATGTAGGATGCAAGATGGTCAGAGGTTCTATGGTGATTGCTAGAGGTGTTAGATATGGCACATTGTATGAGCTTGATGTATGCACTATTGAGTGCAATAGTACTTCTATGAAGAGCAAGTCTATGGAAGAACTGAGAATTTCACCTTCAACAAATGGTCATGAATTTTGGGTACCCAAGGGTGCTCTTTCTTTTGAATCAAAGTTACCTACAAAGAAATATATGTTATGGCACTAGAGACTTGGCCACATTGGAGAAAAGGGTCTAAAGACTTTGAAAAATAAAAACCTTGTTGAAGGGTTATCTGATTGTAATATTGAATTTGATTTCTATGGGCATTGCATTTATGGAAAATAAAATCGTGTTTAGTTTTACTCGAGTTCTCATAAATCTTGTGGTGTATTGTATCTTATGCATTGTGATGTCTTTGGTCCTGTAGATATTCCTTCAATTAGTAAATCCAAATATTATGTTTCATTTATTGATAATTACAATAGAAGGACATGGGTATACTTTCTAAAGAGTAAATTTGAAGTTTTCAATCAATTTAAGGAATTTAAAGAAATGGTTGAGTTTTAGACTGGAAAGAAAATAAAATGTTTGAGGAATGATAATGGTGGTGAATTTTTCTCCAATGATTTGGAGAGATTTTGTAAAGATTGTGGTATTCATAGACAAAAGACAACTCCGTATTCTCCATAGCAGAATGAAGTTGCAGAAAGAATGAACAAAACACTAATGGAGAAGGCTAGGAGTATTTTGAGTGGTTTCACTCTAGAACAAAGGTTTTGGGTTAAAGCTATTGCCACTTCTTGTTACCTGATTAATAGATCTCCTACATTAGCTCTTATTGATAAGACACCTATAGAGGCATGGTCAAGCCACAAGCCTCCATTAAGGCATCTTAGAGTTTTTGGTTGCGAGGAATATACACATGTGCCAAAGGAGAAGCGAAAAAAGTTGGAGAACAAGGCTATGGAATTTATCTTCATCAGATACAGTTATGGTTTGAAAGGATACAAGCTTTGGGATCCTATTGCACGGAAGGTAATACATAGTAGAAGTGTTATTTTTAGAGAAACTAAGCCTTCTTCTATTACATTGCAGCCAAAACAAAGTAAATAGGAAGATGTGGTTCAATTTCTTTCTACACCTAAGAAAGTTGAATCGAGGCCCATGGATAGACAAGAAATTGAGGAGAGCTCATCTACATTTCAATCTTCAGAAGAGGAGGAAGAACCTCCAACTTAGCTTGTTCGTAGGTCGACAAAGCATAAACCACCCGCTAAAAGGTATTCACCCTATGATTGGAGATGTATTTTTTCTTTGAATACTATCATGGATGAACCCAAATTAGTAGAAGAGGCATTAGGTATGAATGATGTAGAATCTTGGAAGATTGCTATGGATGAAGAAATGGTAGCTTTGAAAAAGAATGATACATGGGATCTTGTACCATTTCCTGAAGGAAGAAAACCTATTGGTTGAAAATAGGTATTCAATAAAAAGATTGGTTCAGATGGAGGTATTAATTTAAGTACAAAGAAAGGTTGGTTGCAAAAGGTTACTACCAAGTTGAGGGTGTTGATTATGGTGAGATATTTTCTCCTATTGCAAAAATGGCATCCATTAGATTTTTTCTTTCTATTGCTGTTGCTTATTATTTGTAAGAGGTTGAGAAAATGGATGTGAAAACTACTTTCCTTCATGGTGACTTGGAGGAGGATATTTATATGACACAACCAAAGCACTACATGGTGAAAGGTAAAAGTAAATTTGTTTGCAAATTGAAGAAATATTTGTATGGCTTAAAACAAAGTCTTAGGATTTGGAACCAAAAATTTGATACATATGTGTTGAGTTTGGGATTTGAGTATTTTAAATCAGATCATTATGTTTATTATAAAATTGATGGTGATAGTTTTATGTTCATTGCATTATATGTTGATGATATGCTATTTATTGGTAAAGGGAAAGATATGATTTCAGTACTGAAATCTCAACTTGTTGCTAAATTTGAAATAAAGGATCTTGGTGCAACTAGACACATTCTTGGGATGGAAATTAAAAGAGATAGAGTGAATAGAAAGCTATGGCTTGACCAAAGTAAGTATGTCTATTTAATTGTACAGAGGTTTGATATGCAGAATTGTAGACCATTGTGTGTTTCTGTTTCAACTGGAACAAAGTTATCTATTTCAGATTGTCCAACATCCCCATCTGAGAAGGAAGACATGAGTAAATTTCCTTACCAGAGTGCAGTTGTATGTTTGATGTATGTTATGGTTTTTAATAGACCAGACATTGCCCAAGCAGTGGGAGTTATTTCTAGATATATTTCTAATCTTGGTAGAGTTCATTGGGATGAAGTTAAAAGAGTCTTCATCCATTTGCGTGGTACCTCAAATTATTCCTTGTGTTATCATAGTAATATGAGTGAAGATGAGATTTTATTTGATAGTCATTGTTATGTGGATTCAAACTAGGTAGGTGATGTTGATAGCAGACGATCCACTAGTGCTTATGTTTTTACTTTATTGGGTGGTGCAATTAGTTGGATGAGTAAGCGATAGGATATGGTTTCTTTTTCCTCTACTGAAGTAGAGTATATGGAAGCTACTCATGATTATAAGGAATCCATTTTTCTTAAGAGATTGTTTTTAGATATTGGAATAAAATAAGGTGTGGTGATAATTTATTGCGACGGTTAGAGTGCAATATGTCTATCCAAGAACCTGACATTTCATGCCAGGACCAGACACATTGATGTATAGTCTCATTTTGTCAGAGATATGGTCGAATATGGTAGCGTAAAGTTGGTTAAGGTAGAGACTTTGATGAATGTTGTTGATTCTTTAACTAAAATTGTGAGCATAGATAAGTTCAAATGGTGTTCAAAGACTATGCGTCTTTCGACACCTAGCAATTAAGAGATGATGTTTATACACCATCCCATTGTATTTGCAAGGTGTTCTACAATTGGGAGATTCGTTGAGAAAATGTGTCTCAACCTTGCAATTACATAAGTTACTTTACATAATGTATTTTTCATCCGACGATGATGGGGGGGATGTGGGGGGATCCCCCCATGAGGGTTGTAGGGGTATCATCCCCCTGGTTGGGGTCTAAGGGAAGCCCGCCCTAGCGAGGGCTTGAGGGAAACACCTATGAAAGGAAAAATTATTTATATTTTATTATTGTAAATCTAGACCGTTCATCATTATGTCTCATATCTGACGACTAATATTTTATTTGCTTGACATTCCCTAAAAGAAAACCCTATTTTACTAGGGCATTGTATTATGGTTATGTATTTGAGATGTATTCTAATAGTCTAATAGGGGTCGTGTTGCCTCTTAGATCTCTGGTTGGTGATACTCCTGTGAGAAACTTGCTCTGCAAGTATATTGTAATCTTTGTGATTTCTGAATAATATATTGGGCAGATTTGTGAGTTGGGTTTTTCTCTCAAAAGGGTTTTCCCCATGTAAATCTATGTGTTGTGGTATGCATGACATTTGTGTTTATTTCAGTTTAAGTTTTTGTAACTGTTAAAGATCTGTAAATTTTTTGTGTTATTCTCCTCTCAAGATTAGTGTAGGAAGTTGTTCCACTACCTTAGCTTCATTACAATATTAAAGGTGAGAAAGTGAAATCTACTAGCATTATCCAATGAAGTATACCACGCATGTCAATGTAGTTATGGGTGGGGTGATCTCACAATACTGATTTACAATTTTTGGCAAAACTGGACATTGAACTAATTTTTTTTAACTAAATGTTCACTTTCGAGCACCTATAGCTGCTAAACCATGAGGAATTTGAAGATGATTCAAACTAGTGATTTTTGATTTTTCCTATAGATTATAAATATATATTTTTAAATTTTTTTGAATCAGATTACATTTCTTTTTCCATCTCCTTCAAAAAATAGTTTTTAGCAATAAACACTATTTTTAAATAGTGATGCTCACTGTAAACAACATAACTTTTTTTCTATGAAGGATAAAATTCTATTATTTTCGAATTTAACTTTGTAACTAAGATATATAGCATGTTCATTTGGTTTCATAGTTTTTTATTGAATATTTTTTTCTTAATCAAGTTTTGAAGTCAAACCAATTACAATTTAGACATAGGATGACTATAAACACCATAACTTTTTTTGTATGTATCAAAATTCAATATTTTTTTTTACTAGATCAAGGACATCAATTCCTAACCTGGACATATTTTTTAGATTTTTTTTTTGATAATCTACTATTTTTCCACATGTGCAGAATAAAGAGCTTGATTTTCGGTGAAAAATGTACATTCACAAGAAATAAAAAATAAATATAATAATCAAATTAAATATATTTAAATTTATACTTTTTGGGAAGCTTATAATAAAGACTACATACTCATAAAAAATCAATTTTAAATGAATTCATTTGATCCCCCAAAAAGTAAATCAAAAGTGGGTTTTTATTAACATTTTGATAGGTGTAGAGGAGACTCTGTTATAGGTATGGTTTAAAACTAGCAGGGTTCTATCCAAGGGGATTTGATATAAGATGGTTTGATCCAATCCTCTTCAATTGGAATCCTTTAAATGGAACTTTTCAAGGATTAAATTATTATATTTTCTAAAAATATGCGATTTCAGCAAAAATCAGGATGTTCCAAAAAGTGTAAACCACTATTATGGGATCACCCGGTGTATAGACCACATCACATTGATTAGAGGATTTAGTGTCTCACGTTTGATGTTATACCATTGGTGTTCACTGAGTAATTACAAACCTATTTGTTTTAGAGACCTAAGACTAGTTTTGAACATCTCTTAAGAAGGTACAATGGGATAGTTGGTCATTCTATGAAGATATTCATCATGTACCAATTGCTTGTTGAGGTGAAAAACACCTTGTGAGGAACTTGTCCTTTCAAGGTAAGAGGTGTATTTTTTATGCATGCATACTCTAGTCATCCACTCAAACTAGTTATTCTATCGTGTGGAGCCAGCTTAAGGGATGTACCCACTTGACTAAATAGGAATGTGCTTGATTTATGTTATCAAACTTTGCTTAGTAAGCTGGATGGATATGGTATGGGGATGAAGCTCAAGAACCTAATTTTTTTAAATAACTAACACTTAGGCACACTTTAGAAAACACATGAGTAGGTAGTCAAGATTGTAAGCGAGAGAATGATGTTACAAGAAACCATGACAGGTCAAAACTCTAACAACTAATAAGACTGAAGGAAGTGACCTTTGTAGCTTAAACTGTAAGGTTTTTTATTTTTTTAAAGTATATTGAAGCATGATGAACAAGTAGGGGATATCACAAGATTGAATTGAGAAAAATTTCTGTAAAGAGAAAAATCACTTGTATTTTCCAATATAAATTATCAAAGGCAAGTCAACATAAAACCAACATAGAATGAAGGTGAATGGAATCAAACCACATTTTTTTGGATGCATATGACTTGGTTCCAACAAGATCAACAATTTATTATCTTGGGTTAAACTTGTAGTGCTCAATATTGACCTTAAAATTTATTTTTTAAATTCAAAATTGCCAACTCTTGCCCTTTTTACTAGTTGTTGGGAGTCAACTTGATACATGTTTCTATGGATATTTGTTATTTCCTTTGTATTTAAAGACATATATTTTAAAATTAAATAAATTTAAAACAAAACATGAAACATTTGCATCACAAAGACAATTCACTTTGCAGTAAAAAAAAAAATATTTACATCCAAATAAACATATAAGCCATTGCACTCATGCTTTCTATTTTCCAATATTTTCTTAAGGATTTAAAGCTAGTATATCAAAGTGTTTCAAGGTGTGCACCCTTGGTCTCCTTATGTTGTGCAACACAATGCTTAGGTTTGTGACATGGCTTAATCATCTCTTGTGGATTCATTAATTCTGGTGGTTCTATTGGGCATTAATATGTCAATCTTTTGGTGCCACAACAACCATTTGTGCAACAGTTGGTATCAGAGCTTGGGTCACAGGTTCAAAGCCCTTGCTTGTGTTGGGGAAATTTTTGCAAGGTTTGCACCCTTGGTCTCCTTGTATATGTAGCACAGTGCTTAGGTTCGTGACATAGCTTAACCGCCTCATATGGATTCATTAACTCTGGTGGTTGTATTGAGAATTAATGGGTTGATCTTTTGATGCAACGTCAACACTTTGTGCAACACAAAGTGGTCAAGACATAAGAGAACACAAACCTTATGATCTAGTAACTTGTATGAGGTGTTTCTAAAAACAAGAATTCCTTAGACACATATAAATAGTAGAGATTATAATGAAATAGGTAATAGGAATTTTCTATTTGCTAGTTCAAATCCACACTTAAAGATCAAGTTTATACTACTTGATATCAAACTATCTTCCTCATTTATTTCATTTTTATGTTTAATTTCCACTTCCTATATCCTAAATTAAAATTAAGTTAATTATTATTTTATTATAATTTGCATTTATTCAGTTAACCTATATTTATGTTAAGAAAATTTATTTTGTTACCAAAATATTTTATAAAATTCTTACATTAAGAAAAAGAAATCTAATAAATATATAAAGTAAAAGAAATGGGACTCAAAAGCAAATAAAAAAATTAAAATACACATTGTAGTGTTGGAAAATGTACTCTACATTTTCACACTTTGTTTGGGCCCCTCAATTAAATTGGACTTAATTATGCCTTAATAAGCCATATTTTACATTTTTTGAAGGGGAAACCCGACAACAATTAATGCCAACACATAACACTTTACCTTGAGCAATGTGTGTTCCAAGAATAGGTGTCTGGGACCCATTCACCCATGGGTGAATGGGTCCTCCCTAGGCCTTTGAACTTAAATTCAAAATATGTTTTGGCGGTATTTTAATGTCCTAAATTCAAATTTTAATTTTGACTTGTAATGTTTAATTTTTTGGGAAATTAAGGATACATATACCTATAAATACAAGGTTATTTCATCAATTCAAATCCTAGAAGAAATCCTAAGAAGCTAGAGTTTTTATGCAAGTATTCCTAAAGCTAAATATATGATCAAGGGCATTCAAGAGTAGATTTATCAGTGATTTATTGCAGCAATCAAGATCTCAAGCATCATGTCAAAGGCTCTCACAATCATGCATGTTTTTGAAGCTAACATTGTGATGTAGGTTTCAAAGATCAAGTTAAGCATTCAAGTCATATTTCAAGAATCAAGATCCACATCCATTGAAACTATTCCATGCAAGATCAAGATCAAAATTCTATACTTCCAAAGGTTTATTCAAGGGTTTGGTGAGTTGCAACATAGCATTGTTTATTCATCATTCCTTTCATATTCATTATTTCAATTCAAGTTTTAATTACCCAAACAAGATTTGACCAAGGAAAACAAACATTCACCAAAAACAAACAATTTTTTCCCTCTTGTGTTTGTGTTGTAGATCTTAGATTGAAGAAGGATTGACAATCTCTCAAAGAGAAAAAGTGGACAAGTTGTCAAAGTTGCCATAAATTCACGAAATCTTACATACAGATCTAATTTTCAAATTTTCAACACTAAAACCCAAATCAAACAGAGGCTACAGACTATCATTAGAAGCTCCCGAAAGTTGTTTAAAAAATTTGTACAAAGATCCATTCGCCCATGGGAAAATGAGTCCCAATTTGTATCTTGAAACTACCTTTTGGTGACTAGTACACAGTGTTTAACCCTTCTTAGATCTACAAAAAAATTACTATTTCTATTTGTATTGAATTTTAAATTGACGTTTCAAGTTTTAATGGGCATAATTGAGTTGATTTACTATTTTTTATTTTTTCTCCCAAAAGTGCTATTTAGGTTGATACCCCATCCTCAATCATAAGGAAATTAGTAGATTCCCTCATTGAGTTGACTCACTTAAGGGTTATAAGTCAATTATTTGTGTGGATTGCATTTCCTAATGAAATAAAGTAAAATAGGTGTATATCATATATTATTTTGGTGAACCTCCCTTGTAACACACCCCCTATTTTTCTATGTTTCATTCTAGTGAAATTGACAATCTTTCACTATAAACTTTCTGAATTTGGAGTCCAATCAAACCCTAGATCTAGGATTTGCATTACCTTGCATTGCATTGCATTGATTTGCATCTCATTTAGGGTTGTTAACTTGCATTTGTTTGAATCTCATTTAGGGTTTTAGGTTTACATTTTGCATTCTTTAAAATCTAAGAAAATCAAAAATTTCATGAATTTTGCATAGTGCTTGCATAACATTGCATAAATTAAATCACAAATTTGATTTAAAATTGTATCTCAAATTATGCCTTTTTCTTATCATTTAGCATCATTTCACATTTGCATTTAATTTGATTTTCCAAAAAATTGAAGCTATAACTACCTCTTTGCAACTAGAATATGAAAACATAAACATTAACTCATAAATCTATAATTTATTTTTTCAAAACCCCAAAACAAGACCCATTTTCCCATGAGCGAATGAGTCCTTGATCAGGCCTATTTTTGAATTTTTGGGCACTAAAAACCCTCTATCTACATTTTGTGCTTCTACATTCAATTTTTTGTTTAAGTTTCTAGAAATTTATGTTTTCTGCAATCATTTACAATAAAGTTAATTGATCAATTCAAGTGCATTTCAAACATACAAAATTGGACTTAAAAAGACATCATTTTTTAGGTTTTTTCATAGTATAATCAGAAAATTATCTTGATTAAAATCTAGAAATTGCTATCTCCTTGCATTGCACTTCCTATTGTTGACTATTCCTTACCTATTTTCTATTTTGGGTGCACCTTAGATGTGGTGAAACTTATAAGAGCTTCACAACTTGGTGTCCTATTTCCAGTACTATCGTGAGATTTAGTTTGAGACTCATTTCATCCCACGATACATCACTCATCGTGGATCTTGGGTTTTATAGCTCTTTCACTCATAGTGTTGACACTAGTCAACCCATCATGGACCGTACCCTTGACACCTCATTTCCGATGACTTCATTATCGACAAATAATATTACTAATGTCCCTCAAGAGAACCTAAGAAAAATGGATGAAGAATTAGACAAATTGCAAAACTTTGCGAGTTTTGAATATATTGTTGGTACTATGATTCCTGTTGGTTCCCAAAATTTGCAATCAACTTGAATCCTAAAGGGGTGCCAGACCTAATGGTTAGATTCAAGGAGAGATTTGGCCAATGAATGAGAGATTGAATTTAAACCCTTTCTCCCTTGCACCTTTGGCTTTGTGAAACCCAGGAGGGTGATCCCTATAGTGTGCTTATAGATGCTTGTGTCCCAAAGCATCTAGAACACTATACAAATATAATTCTCCTTTAAATGTTTAATATACATAATACCCTAAAGATTTGGTTGACCTCCATGGTAATGTCAAATTTAAACTTGAGAAATATAATTCATTAAACTCCACACACAATCATACTGAGATAGAAAGATAAGTTGATTTTAATTTGTAGCTGCCACAAAAAAATTTAGGAGACCGCAACATTAAAAGACCAATGCCATATTCCAAGGTGGAGTCACCTAAACCATGTAGCTTAAATTTCATCACAACATTTATCCTGTCATAACCATGCCTACCAGATGATTCCTTACACCATTGATACTAGAAACTCAACCAGTCATACTTAGTAATCCTAACACATAGTTGTATACACCTTTATTTATGTTAATAGAATTTAATTCATTCTTTGAATGAAAGTAATAACAATAAGAAAACATTCAAGGAAAGAAAAGAAAACAAATACAACAATATTTGATTACTCATATTCATAATATATGGAATGTACACTATGGAGACAACCAATTTAGAATATTGTGTCATTTGCATACTGTGTGAACACCAATCCGAATACCTGCAAAACACAATGAATGAACACATTAGTTAATCAATTGCAAGCATAAACAAGGATTCCCCATGAAATCCATTTACAACACTCAAATTAGGAAGAAAATAGTGAAGAACACAATAGAAATGACAAAACAAAGATTGAGTCCTAATTAGAATAGCAAACACATGATCCCATGGGGGAATTGGTGCCAATTTGATGTGAAAATTGGCCCTTTCCCAATTCCTAAGATGCAAGCTTGATATGTTGATGATGATTGATCCACTTTGTTGATGAAGGATGAGAGCTCCAAGCCAAAATCTGCAAAAACCTAACTAAGAACTCAAGATTGATGGATGGAAATGGCTAAATATTTTAGCATAATAACTTTCCATAATTTGTGGATGATCAAATGAGGATATGAGCTCTTTATTTATAGATGAGATTGAAGGATGAATGCCCAAATTTGAGCAATGTGGGACTAACATTCATCCAATGGCAAGATGCCACTTGTCAATCTATGAATGGATGGAGGATGTGCAAGATTTGAGAATTGTGCCAATAAATGCATATTTTGAATTTCAAATTTGTTGAAATGACTTGCAAGAGGGAAGGGAAAATGCAATAAATGCCACTTGGCTCAAGGAAAAGGACATGTAAGATGAAGTTATTGCCTTGTTGGATGTACATGTTGACTTGGAATTTTTGAATTCAAATTTGAGGGAATATTCCAAAGATGCCTTGTGAGGAAAATAGAGATTTAATAAATGAATTAAATCTATTTTCATGTGCAACATGCAAAATCTAAAGGATGGGAGATGATAAGAGATTAAATTAATCAAGGGTTAATTAATTTAATAGGAGATTAGATGATGTGACCTATTTAACTCAAATTTATGGATTCATTTAAATAAAATAAGAGAGGAATATGACAAGAGAATAATTAAATAAGGATTTTGATTTATTTAATTAAAAGAGATGGTGTTAGATTAAATCAAATAAGGTTTTAATTTATTTAATTTAATAGATAGACTTTAGAGATTTAATCAAATAAAATTAATTATTTAATTAAATAGGGATAATTAGATCACATGATTGATTTAATTAACAAAAGAGAATGACTTAATTAGATAAAATGATTTATTTAATTAAGAGAGGAATATTGATGAATTTAATCAGATAAGGAGATTCGATTAAATGGTTAGACCGAGGGATGATTTAGGATGAAACGATGTTAGTAGTCAGGATCAGATGCACAATGTCAATTGATATATTTTACGTGTCTACATTTTGCCCCTCTTTGAAGCAATGCACTTGCTATGTTGGTTCAAAGAATAAACGATCTTGATCAAAGCTGAAAAAATTTTGTTATTCAAAAATATTGCCCCACTGCTTCCTGGTGAGAGAAAACATGCCAATATAATGCCCCCTTGAGAGATTGGACGAAAATTTTAATTTTTGGGTGATCTCGCGAAAAAGAGGACAAAGTGCCTGACAGGTCCGAAAAGGCTCCAAGAGGCCAAAAACGTGTCCAAATGCAAAAAAAGATATAAAACAGGCCTCAACTAGACAGAAACAAGTTGAGGGGTCCAAAACCCTAGCAGGATAGCCAATCTGGGTGAAAAAACCCTAATTTTTAGGCTTAAAAGGGGCCCGAGGGGTCACTTTCAAGTCATTTTCAAAAACTTCCAATTGCAACCTCGAGATTTGAGCTCTGACCTCCTGACGATATGGCGCAACGACAACTTCCCCTACACATTTTTGATTGAGTCCAGACATACTAGCGACCACCTAGCATTGGGGCACCGGTAAGTGACCCTTACCTGAGCTTCATTTTTCATTTATTACTTCGTTTAATGCTTTTAAAGGTCGGTCAGTCTGCAGTGACGCTATATAGCGCCGCTCAGAAATCAAACTGCGTCACTCAGTGTTAAATAGTGCCGTTGCGGTGCAGTTAAGAGTTTGAAAACTTCAACACTGAGCTCGGGGCTGGCGGGGGGATTTGAAAAGTGCGATGCGGCGGTCCCAATTTTACCCAAAGTGTGTCGCTGGATGAGAAAGTGCACCGTGGCGGTGCGATTTTTCTCTTTTAAGCCCTAGCATCGAAGTTTGATTAGAAATCAAACTACAATGCCTTCATGGGTTGCACTGCTGGAGAACTTTTTTGAATGCGCGACGAAGAATTTTTCAAAATTTTTAACATGGTGACCTTCCTTGATGCAAGATGCGGCGAGGGAGCTCTACTATCAAGAGCACAGATTGCGGGATTTGGCTGGCTATTTGCGGGACCTGAGCGATAGGGACTAGGATCGACTTTGGATTGTGGGGTTATGGTACATTGCATATGCAACACCCATTCGCACTCACCTAGGAATGTTGTCAGTGAGGGCCGAGAGATGGCACAATGAGACCTCTTCATTTCATCTTCCCACTGGCGAGGCCACCATCACCTTAGAGGACGTTTGGCGTATTTGGAGATTGCCAATTCACGATCGCGCGGGTGATTTTTGACATGGACGAAGGGCGCGAGGCCTGCTACAGAGTCCTCGCTATAGATGAGATTGTCTTCTGCGAGGGGTAGATAGAGCTCGAGGGGCACAGGATCCTGGCACCTCCCTACCATTGGGTGATTGCATCCATCATTTTGGGTCTCGTTTCCCCTGAAAGACGAGGTCGATACTTCAATACCAGCTAGGGATATTGCTGGGAGCGGATGGTTCGAGATAGGCCAGTTGATTTTGCTTGGGGGCCGGTTCTTCTAGCTTCCTTATACAAAGATCTTCATGAGTACGTGTACATGGATGACACAACATTGGGAGCAGGGGTGACACTTCTTCACGTTTGGGAATGGGAGCACATTGTTATGCTTCGGCCATGCATCGTTTTACTTTCGATGATGCCAGACAATCCCCTCATGTGGCGATACAGAGGCGGTGTGTCGTTTACACACACTAGCAAGCACAAGATCCCCTACTAGATGAGGGTTCTTGATGAGATGCAGGTTTTAACCTAGTGACCATACCTTGGTCAGCCCGGATGGGTTGACGATGCTGATCAGATGTTCTATTGCCACCAAGACTGTTACATGCAGGGGTGGGAGCATATGATGCTTGAGAGGTACCTTCCCAAGCGTGTGTAGCGTCAATTTGGTGAGCCGCAGGATCGCCCTGATGATGATTACGTAGTTGTCTTCACCCGCACCATGACATATGTTTTATGGGGGTGGTATATTCCTACTTCGGAGGCAGTTGACAACTTCATGCAGTTGGTAGCTTGACCGTGGGCTTATGATCAAGGGCCTGTAGACCCAGGCACGACTTAGGCCTATAGGGATTGGTTTTGGCCTCCACTTCGATTGACTATTCTAGGAGTAGACCCAAATCAGTGGAGATTTAAAGGCAGAGGGGGAGGACAAGGATGGAGGGGTGTTGCTCGACAGGAGCAGCCGATTATGCCTCCAATTCAGCTAGGGTAGGGCAATGTACCCATGCTAGATCAAGAGCAGGTACCACTAGGTGTACCACCATGGGGTGAGGATCAGCCTCAGGTACAGCCATAGGTACAACCACAAGCACAACCAGTAGGGCAGGTGGATCCTCAAGATGCGCCGCTTGCGTAGTTGCAGGTCCAAGTGCAGACCTTGATAGGAGAGAGGGATTAGGCTCAGGCCGAGAGAGAGCAGATGAGGGCTGAAAGAGATCAGGCCGTTCAGCAGAGATAGGATACAGAGCTAGGCAGGAGACAACAACTAGAGAGCATGGAAGCCTTCTCCTCCCATGGTACAGTGTCTGTGCGATCATATAGGGATGTCTTCCGAGAGGCCAAGTACTACCAAAGGCATTATCATGAGGCCGTACCCAGAGGAGGACGAGTCCTAGAGTACTCGCTGCAGACCAGGTACAGACCAATAGAGGGTCACAGTGACAGAGGCGAGGGTAGCATTCACGGGGACAGAGCATCATCATGATGATATGATACTTTTTTGTGCCTTATGGGCTCCTTTTTGATAGCTCGATGAGCCTTTTGTACTTATTGACATACATGTACAATGATATGATTTATTCTTTGTACTATGATAGTTGCGTTATTGATGATATATATATATATATATATATATATGAGATGATGACAAATTTGATGTGATGTGTACTCTTTATTTATGCATGTATAGTTCTACTTCCATATGTTTTGCAATGATGTTATATGATGCTTATATGATGCTATTTGATGCTATATGATGGATTTATGGATGCATTTATTTTCGATGATGTATGCATTATGATTATGACTAACAGATCTATATTATGCCGCCTTATGATATGCAGATGTATTTATGTGATGCACAAATGATGTTGTCTATATGATGATCTATTTATGTTGATGCAAATGATGATGTGATATGTGATATGGATTGTAATATGCAAAATGATATGATCTATGGTGTACATGCGAAATGATATGTGACTTATGTTTATAGATGAAATGATTATGGATGCATATACGCTTTGTATGTAATGAATTTTGTACGTTTATGCTTATGTGGAATGATCAACGAATGATTTATGATGCTTTTTATGAGATGAAATGAATAATGTAACGTGAATGCAATGGTCGTGATATGATGCAAATGAGATGGTTTTTTAAGATGCTTTGCATAACAAATATTATTATCCTAAACATATTAAATGGTGATGTAATGTATGTGATGTGTTTAATATGATGTAATGATATGTAATGATATGATGATGTTTTATGCGAAATGAACGTAATGTGTGAGATGACTTTATGATGCCATGCAAGTATGTATGCCAATGAATTATTTATAATACTTATATACCTATTGTGTATGATTATGCATTATGTGATAATGGTGAAATGATTATGAAATGATTATGAAATGTTTATGCAAATGAATGCGATGATTTATGTGATAGATGTAATGTGATGAATGCAAATAAAATGGATGCACTTTTATAATATGGTGGAAATGCAATGCATATGTTTCCTATATGATATGTTGATGCAATATGCTAATGATTTGTGGATGTAGCATCAATGACAATGGTGATGATGATGGTGATGATCAATTGTCATAGTTCCTTGTTAGCATGATGAGCCAAAAGAGAAGAAGTCATTTCAACGAGACACAAGATGATAAATAATGCAAATGATGATGATGATTTCTTGCCGAGGAATTGGGATTTTCAAAGGGATGATTTCCTTATGTTTGATAACACACATGATACTCTGCATCAAGGTATAGAAAACTAGGATGGCGTTGTACCTAGTGTGGTGGACTTTGACTTGACAAGCAGATAGGAGTATCCTTGTTCACACCTGACATACAAAAACCTTGCTAGGATGCACTTTAGAAGTTTCAAACACCTCAGACCAAAACATAGAAAGGTAAACCTATCAATGCAATAGTCAACAAGATGTCCAAAACCTCCTCCATATATACCTAACAAAGCAAGTATTTGCCAAGGTTATATTACAAGAACACCCAACAAGCATAGTAGACAAAAGATAATGATTGTTGCCCCATTCCTATTTCTCTAAATCCTCTTGTTCGGATATCATCAAGAAGTCCTTGGAATGAGTGCAATAAGATAAGTCAAAGATAAAGACAAAGTAAACAAACAAGCTGATGCTCTTCAATACCACTAACAAAAAGAGGATGTGTTTTCTAAGGATAAGAACCGAAACTTATTGCCAAAAGATAATGCCCATTGTAGGAAGGATTCATCCTAGGACATGTTAGTGGATGGTAGAACGTCATTTCATTTATCCCAAAGCGTTCTAAATGATGATTGATATGGGACCAAATGGATGATATGTTATCGACACAAAGAGTTGACCAACTTGTTTACGCACTGGCTTAGACCTAAGACTAGATGTTTTTGAGTTTTCACTTTTAACCTGCTAGACTTGTTTCTAACTGTTTCACCAAAGGTTGAGGATGACGATCAATTTTTTATGGATGGTGTTTATTGTGGGTGCAAGCAAGATGAAATGGGTGGATTTTTTAAAATATTTAGATGTTTTTGATCTTTCGCAATGTTTTTGAGGCTATTTTTGGTTATTTTTTTGAAATTTTCAAATGTGTTGATTTTTCAAATGTTTTGGGATTTTCTGAGATTTTGACCAAGAGACTAACCTAAAGACCTATCCTAGGGGCCTCGAGGGCTTATCAACAGATTAGCCTTGCCTACATTATACACGCAGAGACCACGTAGTTCGACTAACGAGTTGACTGATTTAAAAATGATGATATACATGATGAGATGCCAGTTTATTATGACAGACTCCTATAGGACTGACCTAAATGTCTCGGGGGATGATCAAAGATCAACCTTACCTACGTTCAAGCTTAGAGACTACGTAGTTCGACTGATGAGTTGACCGATTTATAGATGATGATATACATGATGAGATGTCAATTTATTATGACAGACTCCTATAGGACTGACCTAAATGTCTCAGGGGATGATCAAAGATCAACCTTGTCTACGTTCAAGCTCAAAGACGACGTAGTTCGACTAGACGACCTTGTTTTTTGGCTTTTGATGATTTTTGACATGTTTTGGGATTTTGATGATTTTTTGATGTTTTTGGATTTTTTGATGTTTTGATGTTTTTGGATTTTCTGATGTTTTGATGTTTTGGTGTTTTTGGATTTTCCAATTTGAAGATTTTAAGGATATACACGAATCTGATCCAATGATGATATGCCCCCAACATGATGCAATAGACTACTCTGATAAAGGCAGGACAAATTGACCTTGAGGAAGGGTTGAGTAGTACTAGGAGGGATCATGATACGAAAAAAAGACCAAGCTATGGTGCAGATGTGAGTGGATGAGTGATGGATAAAGATCTGAATCCGATGGATGGTGGAAGTGCAATGGATAAATGATGCATAGCAAGCTATAAAGATCTTGGTGGATGGAAAGTACTTATTTACACAAGGCACCTGTTTTCTAGGTTTTCACCAAGGTACTTGCCTAAAGTGCCACCGAAGTGGTTCTCACTAGAGGACGATTTTTTTTCTTTACTGTTTTTTATCCTTTTTCTAATTTTTTCTTGGATTTTTTGCTTTTTTGATTTTTTTGCTGTCACCAAGACACCTATTTGCCAGGTTTTCACCAAAGTAACCATATTTTCAAGACATTTTCTTTTTTTTTTGGATTTTTTGGTTCTATACCTTGAAATATTTAGGCATAAATTTTTTTGAGGTGAGAGCTATTCATGGGCTCTTGCAGAGGTTCCCCTTCAGGTGTTGATAGTTGATATGCCTCTGACTGATAACTTGTTGTGATAACAAATGGTCCCAACCAATTAGGTTCAAATTTTACTTTGTTGCTTGGGTTTTGGATGTTCTTTTGGTTTTCTTTTAAGACCATTTCTCCGACTTGGAAAGTACTACTTTTGATTTTCTTATTGTAGCTCCTTTTGAGTCTATTCTGATAGAATTGTAAATGATTCAAAGAATCTATCCATCACTCATCCAATAGCTCCAGCTCATTTAATCTTGATACTCGATACTCTTCATCTATGATGAGGTTTTGCAGTTATATCCTGAGTGATGGGATTTTGATCTCAATGGGGAGTACTGCTTCTGATCCGTATACTAGGGAGAACGGGGTGGCACCAGTGGGTGTGCAGATGCTGGTTTGATAGGCCCAGAGGGAGGGATTAAGCTGCAGATGCCAGTCACGACCTGCGTCATTGACTGTTTTCTTGAGGATTTTTAGAATGGTTTTGTTTGTAGCTTTTGCTTGGCCATTGCCTTGGGGATAGTATGGGGTGGAGAAGCGATGTTGGATTTTGAATTTTTTGCATAAGTCATGAACCTCCTGATTCTTAAATGGTGTTCCATTATCTGAGATGATGGCTTGTGGAACACCATATTAACAAATGAGATAGTTCAAGATGAACTTAGAAATCTACTTCCTAGTTATATATGTCATGGGTATGGCTTCCACCCACTTAGTAAAGTACTCCATTGTGGTTATGATGAATTTGTGGCTGTTAGATGAAGTGGGAGTGATTTTTCCAATGAGATCGAGTCCCCACTGTGAAAAGGGCCATTATGTGATGATAGGATGAAGCTCTTGAGCTAGAGCATGGATGAGGTCCCCATGCTGCTGACATTGTAGACACTTTTTGGCATGATCATGTGCTTCTCTTTCCATTGTGGGCCAATAATACCCCATCCTCAATAGTTTCTTGGCTATGGTCATTCCACTCGAGTGTGACCCATAGATACCATTATGTACTTTAGTTAGAGAAGTTAATGCCTCCTCAATGTTTAAGCAGTACAGTAGGGTTCCTTCTATGCTTCTACGATATAGGGTATCTCCTAGGATGAAAAATTGGGATGCCTTTTTACAAAGGTTCATTTTAGGTTTAAGGGTAGGTCACTGGGTATGACTCCTATACGAAGGTATGTGTAAATTTGGTGATACCAAGGATCACCGGGACGAATGATTTCACATATTCTGATTCTAGTACCTTGAATGGAGGCATGAGAAGTTTCTCAATTAGGAATTCATATTTTGGAATATTGTGGGGGATGTCGAGCAAGGATCCAATTGTTGCCATGGCATCTGTTGCTCTATTGTTGGTTCTAGGAATCTGCTCAAATGTTATTTCAATGAAGGATTCTTTGAGAGTCTCCACCAATTTCTTGTATGGAGTGAGCTTGTTGTCCTTGGTCTGGTATTCATCGTTCACTTGATTTATTATCAATTGGGAGTCTCCATATACTTTCAGAGCTATAATGTTCCTCTCCACTACTATTCTAAGACCTATGGTTAGAGCCTCATATTTTGCTATATTATTGGTGCAAGGAAATTCCAGTTTGTAGGACCTTGGTATGCAATCCCCTTGTGGGGTGATGAAGAAGACACCAGCTCCTGATCCATGTTGTGTGTATGAGCCATCAAAGTACAGTTTCTAGTGGTCAACTATGTTGAGATTAAAAATAGATTCATCGGGAAACTCTGAGATGAGAGGGTTCTTTGAATAGATTGGTGCTTCTACAAGTTGATCTGCGATGACTTGGCCTTTGATTTCCTTTCTCTCCACATATTCAATGTCGTATTCTGACAATATCATTACCCATTTGGCCATTCTTCCTGTGAGCATTTCCTTTGATAGTAAGTACTTGAGAGGATCAATTTTGGCGATGAGTTTTATTTTATGTGCCAACATGTAGTGTCTGAATTTTTGTGATGTAAACACTACTGTGAGGCATGCTTTCTCAATAAATGAATAGTTTAGCTCTTGGCCAACCATTGTTCTATTGATATAATAAATAGCCCTTTCTGTTCCACTTTTGTCATGCTGAGCTAAGAGAGCTCCAAGGGCTGCTATTATTGCTGATACATATAGGATCAAGGGTTTTCTTGGGATTGGTGGCATTAAGACTAGTGGTGTCAGTAGATATTCTTTGATTTTGTTGAATGCCTCTTCACACTTGGTATCCCATTTGTACGCTACTCCCTTGTGGAGTAGGTGAGAGTATGGGTTCTTTTTGTCCGCCAATTGTGCTATGAATCTTCGAATGGATTGGAGTCTGCCTTGGAGACCTCTCAATTGTTTTAATGTTTTTGGTGCTTCCATCTTCAAGATTGTTTTTACTTTTGCTGGATCCACCTCGATGCCTCTCATTGACACTATATATCCTAGCAATTTTCTTGATTTTACACCAAAGACACACTTCTTTGGGTTTAATCTAACTTTGTACTCCTCCAATCTGTCAAAGATGGCGCCTAAGGTTGCTATGTGATCTTTTCTCTTTTTTGATTTTGGCGAGGATATCATCAACATAATCTTCAACTATCTTATGAATCATGTCATGGAATATTAATGTCATGGCCCTTTGATATGTTGCTCCTGCATTCTTTAAGCCGAATGGCATCATGCTCCAGAAGTAGGTCCCCCACGGGCAAGTGAAAGTCGTTTTATGTTGATCCTCTTTAGCTATCATGATCTGATTGTACCCTGAGAATCCATCCATTAGTGACAACATTTCATGTCCAGCTGTCATGTCAACAATCATATAAATGTTTGGAAGCGGAAAGTCATGCTTTGGACATGCCTTGTTCAAGTCTATGAAGTCTGTGCAGATTCTAATGCACCCATCAGGTTTTGAAACAGGTACCAAGTTTGATACCCATTATGGATAATCTATTGGTCAGATGAATCCTACATCTAATAGCTTTTTTAGCTCCATTTTGACTAATAGGGCGATCTGAGGGTGCATTTTTTGAAGTTTTGCTTAATAGGCTTTGCTTCTGGATATACTACTAAGTGGTGTACCACAACCTCTGGATCAAGTCGAGGCATGTTAGCATAGCTCCATGCAAATTTTATCTGTCTTTCTCTTAGGAAGGTTGCTAGGAGCTCTTGTTCCTTTGATAATAATGATTCTGAATAGAATGTGATATGTGGGGCTTCCTCTGTTCCTAGGTTGACCAAATTGCACTTTCCTGCCAAGTCCCCTGAATTTTCTTGATGAAGAGCTTGGAAAGGAATATTGAATCCCCCATCCTTAGTTGCCTCAGAGAGGTTTTCATCGTTGGATACGTCCTTGCATTTTACTTTTTTCCTGGTTGAAGAGTGCCACAATGTGGTTTTCACTCAAGGACTTAGATATTATTCTTAGTTTTTCATTTTTGTGACTAAGGGATTCAATCGTTTCCCCATAATAGGCATGTGTGCCCAACTCTATTATGAATCCTGCTTTGTGATCCCCATCTGGAATGTTATCACGCAGTTCCATGAATTCTGAGAATGCCTCATCATTTTTGAATGTATCAAGAACTAGTGGTCCTTGTTGGTTGTAGTCGATGAGTTGGGGATATACTAGGCAGATGTCATGATTTTGGTGGTCAGATTCAAAAGATAGGGTGCTAATCATGCAGAGTGTGGTATCCTCAAATAGCCTAGGGAAGTTAGTCAGGTGATCCTCATGATCACTACTAGTACAGATGCCGGTTATATCAAATGTAAAGTTATCTATGACTCTACCTGTAGACACTGGTAATCGTAGTTCTGCTGGGGTTGGATGAGGAGGATTATTAACTATTCTAACCAGAGGACTTCAACCATGTATGGTTATACTCATAGGGGTACATCCAAGGCAAAGATTTTTTATTGGTCGTGTCTCTGGCATGATAGGTATTATAAGCCCATTGTCATTTTTCCCAAGTCGTTGATTTCTGTTGTAGCCCATTGCGAGCATCATTTGTAGACCCTTGCTTCTATCATCCATTGGTAAATCAATGGTTGGTCTCTCATCTTGATATAACATATGAGATGGATCTACCTCAATAACCTCCTAGCCAAGATCTCCCCAACTTGTGAATTCAAGATAGTCTGTAGGAGACATTTGGGATGTGGAAGCTTCATTTATTTGTGGACGTCCCCATGATCTAGGAGATTGTGGTAACTCTCCTACCACAAAACATTATTAGGGAGCTTGTAGTTTCCACAACCATTGTCTTGGATGATGACCTTGATGTTAGAGATGGTGGGAATGGTGGGAGTGGCGGGTGTCTCTGTTGCAGAAGTGGATGCGAGGGTGGCGGGATCGATGTATGGTGTGGATGGGCCCTCATCATTTTTTGGTACTTGGGGGATTTTATAATACTTTGCTTCAAGGCTCTTGCAATAGGAGAAAGGTTCAGGATCTCCATGGATGGTTACTTCTTGTCCCTCATGTGTGAATTTCACACATTGATGCAAAGTTGACGCTACTACTTTCATCACATGAATCCATGCGTGTCCGAGAAGGATGTTATACGAAAAATCAAGGTTCAAGACCTGACAAGTGGTTTCCATGATGGTGGGCCCTACTTGAATAGCAAGTTTGATCATGCCTTAGGACACTCTTTCTTGATCATCATATGCTCTTATGGTAATACCCTTTCCTTTGTCTATAGAATCCTCTGATATTTTTAATTGCTTGATGAGACTGAGAGAACATATATTCAAAACTGCACCTCCATCCACCAGGACCCTTTTGATTTTTCTTTTGTGTACGATGGCTTCCAAATGGAGCACGCGGTTGTGAGATGGTTGAGCGGGGAAATCATGATCAGAGAATGTGAGGAGATTTGGCGTAATGATATTTCTGACCATAGCTTGGAATTGTTCTGCATCAAGATCTGCAGGGACAGTGGATGAGGCCAACGCTTCTTCTAGGATTTTCTTATGAGCTAATGATATTTTTAGCAACTCCATGATGGAGATTTGTGCTGGCATTCTCTTGAGTTGATCTAGGACATTGTAGCAATTGGGAACAGATCTAGATGCAGGAACTCTGTTTGGTTGGGATGATCCTGCGATGGTGACTTTGCCGCCTTTTGTGGTGACTCCACAATCTTCGGCATGGGCGCCTTTGATGGTGATGACCATGCAATTTTCATCTAGGGAGGCAACAACTATTTCATGCACATGATTCACATTGGTGCCTTTCCCTTTGTCAATGTTTTTATTATTCCCTTTATTGCCATGATTAGGCATCAGATTCGTGTATATCTTAAGATCTTGGTTTCCCATAGGTTGTTCCACGTTTATAATCCTTTTATCGATGAGATCTTGAATTATGTTTTTTAATCTCATGCAACTATTCATGGTATGTCCTTTGAATTTATGAAACTCATAGAGTTGATTCTCATTATACCAAGGAGGTTTCACATCCAATTCTTGGTAATTCTCAAAGGTAGGAGCCTTGATAAGTTTTCTGTCTATCAACTTTTTCATGATGACTTCTAGTGGTTCCCCAAGAGTGGTGTATTTTTCGCTTGGGATAACTCTTATTCCGTTGGGCTGGTCCCCTCTGATCATTGAGATTATTGATTGTTGGGTTGTTGTTTGGCTGTTGTATTGCATGATGATTGTTTTGGTGTTGAATTTGGATTTGTGGTGTGGGTGTATTTTGGCATGGGGCACTAATGACCACCTTGGCATCGACGACACCATCATTAGTAATGTTTTTGTTCCTTGCCCATGTGTGAGGTTTATCATTGTAATTGGAGGGTGGGCGATTGTTTTGTTGTTCAGGGTATGAAGTTGATCCCATGGGTTGAGTCATAAGGGCTCGTTCGATGCTGAGCGCCTTAGGGATCAATTGATCATATGTGGTTATCCCTTGAACCTTGAGATGAAATGCCAAGAGGACTTCAAGGTTGGCTATGTTGGTGCAAACTTGTTGTTCTTCGGGCATGGTCCACTTGCTCTGATTGGACTTGGATTGCCATTGTTGTAGGAATGAAGCGAATGATTCACCCTTTCCTTGTTTCAGAGCTGAGAGTTCCTCTAGACTAACATCCATGGCAATGTTGCATGCATAGTTTTTTATGAATGCGTCTATAATTTCTTGGAATGTTCTAATGCCTAAAGGTAGGCGAGAGAACCATTCCATAGTGTGGCCTACCAAACTCCTAGCAAATAGCTGCATTAGATAAGTATTGTTGTATGTGACTTCCATGCAATGAACTTGGAATTCCTTGATGTGATCTTCAAGGTTTCCCGTCCCACGATATTTGTCAAATTTGGGGATCTCAAATCCCTTAGAGAATGGTTTCATTACTAGGATCCTATCAAATGGATAGGGACACAAGTTGCTTGGTGTTTTGGTTGTTTGCCCTGATTGAAGATTGAGCACTTGTTGCGAGAGAAACCTGATTTGTGTCATTACGTCATTTTGCGGATCAGGGGGTGGGATGAAGGTGTTTTTGGGTGTTTCAATGGTTGGTTGGATGGATGGGTTGTTTGATGTGTTGTTTAATTGGATTTGTATGTTATGCCGAGCTAGGTAGGCTTCCACCTACTGTTGTATGCACAACGCTTGTTGTTGTGCTTGTTGTTGTTCCAACAATGCTTGTTGTTGGGCTGCCAATTGGGCTGCTTCTTGCTACTCTTGATATTGCTTTATTGCTTGTTGGTATGCTTGCAATTGTGTTGCTTGTCTTTGTGCAAGAAGTTGTGCTTGTGCTTGTGCATGTTGTGCTTGATATTGGGTGTTTGCCTGAGCTTGAGCTTGTGCTTGTGCTTGCGCTGCTTGTGCTTGGGCTTGTTGTTGTAATAGAAGTTGTGTTTGAGCAGCATTTTGTGCTTGCAATACTTGCGCAACTTCTTGTTGTTGTTGTTGCAATAAAGCTTTGGATTGTGCTACTTGTTGCGCTTATAGTGTGGCTTGGGCTGCTTGGGCGGCTTGCGCAGCTTGAGTGACTTGTTGAGCAGCTAGGTGTATGAATTTTTGTTTTTACACTTGTTGGAATCCCCTTTGAAAAGCATCTTGCAATGCCATGTTGTATTGGCTTGATGTGGTGGAAGTTGGTGGTGGTAGGGGTGGTGGTGGATTTGGAATGGCGTTTGTGAAGGTAGTGGGTGGTGATGTCGTGTTGATGTTTTGAGTGATGGATGGTACTATCATGTTGGTGGTTGGTCCTTGGGAGACCATGCTTTGCAATGTTAGGGGAGTGTTTGATGATGTTGCAATTTCTTGTTCATTTGTCATTTGTTGTTGCGATGTCAGAAACAAGTTTTGAGCTTTTGGCATAATGCTTTGATTGATACTTGGTAGAGGTGGGAGCCCCAAACCAAGGAGTGGTGTGGATGATGATGGTAATGGTGGCAGAGGTGGAAATGTGGAGGGGTGTGAGTTATTGCGAAAATGTTGTGGTGTCAAAGATGCCCCCTGGTCTGAACATGTCTCCCTCCTCTTGCGAATTTGTGAGGAGAGGTGTTTGAGGTGTTGCGTGGAAGAATGATGATGATGGATCATGATGGAAAGTGCGAAACATTCTTATGTAATGGGTTTTGGGGTATGTTTTGTTCCAATATGGTGTTTACATCCAAGTCTTGATAATTAACAAGGGGGTGTGTTTTGATAGCATTAGAAAATGCATTTCCCTTATTAACATTGGGTTGGGTTGGAGAAAATGATGTTGTGATTTGTGGAATGTTTTGCGTGATGTTTTGGGATGGGGGTGTAGATGAGATGGGGATGGTGGATGAGATTGGAGGAAAATATGTCTCCACTACGGTACTCACGTCAAAATCCAAAGGTAACTTGGCCCCTTGCTTTGCTAGTTCAAGCATGTATAATGAAGGGTTAAGCCTCATCATGATGTTGATGATTTTATGGTTTTCTGGATTTTGGAGCATCTCAGTCATTTCGTCGTGAGACATCCCAAAGGTTAGGTCTTCTTCCTGATTTCCTTGTGGGTTTTGTGATGATGAGATGGTCAAAGGGTTGCTTGATTTGACAGGATTCATTTCAATGTTTGTTTGGCTAATATCACTTGAAGAGGGTGTCTCTTTGTTGGCTTCCATGCTCTTCTTGTATTGAGATCTAGTTTGAACCATAAACCAAGGATCAGTTTTCAAGAATAGGGGAGATGAATCTCTTGATTCTTTGGATTGATCTTTATTTTATGCCCAAAGTAGAAATTTTTAGGATATATTGAGGATTGAAAGGTTATATGATGATGTAAGAGATGGATGATGTGAATGCTTTAGTCTTTTGATAAATCTTGAAGGAGATACTAGGCTTTTGGAACTTTTGCATATGTTTCAGATTTTTGATTTTGATTTGATTTTGGATTTGGGATCTTGTCCTTGATTTTGATTTTGATTGCTTTTGATTTTGAACGAATAGACCCTAAGATGTTGGATGATTATCTAAGGGATAGATTTGTTCAAAGGATGATAATTTGAATATGTGCAGGGAGAAGGATGCATCTACCCACACCTATTCAAACAAGATGATAGTTTCACTAAGCATATGAAGAAGGATTCATCTACATATACTAAGCTAAACAAGATGATTTTGATAACTTTGACTAAGCATATGCAAAAGGATGCATTTACACATACTTAGCCAAAGGTGTTTTGAAAAGGGTTTCAAGGATGTTGTCCCAAGGATTTTGATGATTTTGATTTTGCGAAAAAGCTTAGCATTAAGGATGATTTCAAGATTTCTCCAAAAGGTGATGGTGAGATGTTTTTTGTTTTGATGTTTTGAAGGATGGGTGAAAAAGATTTTGATTTCCTTTTGATCCTAAGATGAACCTAAAAAAGACACTTTGTTTGCCTAGACCTAGGTATTGAAGAGCATACAATGCTTCTATAGACCTTTGTAACCAATAAATGATTCCATTTTGGACATATATTTTGGGATTTGGAATTTTTGAGAATCGTGAGGCTTCAACACACATGAAAGTTCATTTTGCTTAGCTTTTCTTAATGGCTTTATTTTACCACAAACACTTTCTTTGATTAGGTTTTCCAAACTAAGTGTCCAATGTCTTGATTTCTTCGCATCCGACAAAGTATGTCATGTGGAATTTTGATGAACTCAAGGCAAGGGTTTACCTATTGTTTACTTTAGTAGACAAATCAAGATGTAATCCAATGTTTAGAAACCTCTAAGGATGTGACTCCCAAGGGCAAGCAATAACATATGGATTGAGTCAATTGTATTTGTCTTCAAAAGAGTTTGAAATTTTGGATGATGATATTGAGTGTTTGTTTTCGAGATGTTTTCAATCAAGCAATGTATTTTGTAACCCAAGAATAAGTACAAACCCTATGGATGTGTAAGACAATATTTGTTGGATTACCACTTGGACAAGTCTAGCTATGCTTATCTTTAGCGAATGGTTAGATGCTTGACCCCACTGGCTCCCCTCCACGGCTCATTAATGTCAATCGGGGCAGCCAAGCATCAACACCCATGAAACTCCCATGGCATGCTTTCCATTTCTACTAAAAGACCGTAAAAGTGTGGGGTGGCTTCAAAATGACCATTCTTGCACCAAAAAATAGATTTAAAGGATTTTGGAAAATTCTAGCACATGGGTTTTAATAAGGACTTTCAGTTCGTGGAGATTGACCCATACAGCAAGAGTCCCCTTTCAGATCCATCTTGTCAGAATCAACCGCGTGATATTGGCATTTACTCCAATACCCACATTTATATCTCGGTTGGAAATACTCTTGGCTTTAGAGTGTTACCAGTTGAGTTGTTCCCTTGGGTGAGTACTTTTTCCCCAAGGCAGGCCCTCTAGGATAAACAAAAGCGAGTAAAAACAATATTCGTAACTCGATCAATCTTTGTTGGCAACAAAGAGAGAGAATATACGCAATAATGTCCCCACTCACACTCGCACAAGATTTTGTTCAATTCTTAAACCCAAATCGAAGTGTGGAGGTGATTTCTTTATCTCAAACTAAAATCATGAAAAAGGCCTTTTGATTCTCAAGATCGCTATAAAGCGCGAGAGAAGCGCATACGTCCTTTTCCAATGAGGTTAGTTCAAGTAAGCCCTCACAAAAACAAAGTTGCACTTGTTCTTTTTAATTCCACAAAGCAAAATGTGATTTCCTTTTAAAGCACCAAAAGACAAGTGATAGACAATTTTATTCAATTGTTATCCAAAGAAACAAACTCTAGTATGTTGTGATCCTAATGTTCATTTTAGCCTTTTGCAAGAAATGGACAGATTATTTTTAAACCCAAATGAAATTAGTGTCCTAAGAAAGAAGTGATAACAATTTCTTAAAAGTGTTAAGCAAACACTAAAGTGTTTAAAATCACTTTGATCTTGCAAAATATCTTCCCCATGCTTTTCCTTTCTTCATTTTTGATTCCAACCTACAAGAGAGAAAACCAGTCAGATTCTGGAAAATACATAGATTAAAAAGCAGAAAATAGAATATAAATGGATCATTAATCAAAAAGCACGTGTTAAAATTTCATTTCCACTTTTTACTCCCTTCCAACGGCACAACCCGTGACTGCGTCAGAGTTTGATTTCTCAGCGGTGCTCTTAGAGTGCCACTTACCAGACAGTGTCACTCTGTGTTGAGACAGAGAGCTCAACTGCGTCGCCCTTTTTCCTAGCATCGTAGTTTGATATTTTTGAAAATTCCTGCTAGTCAAACAATCAAGCGGCAGAGTTTAGAATTTAATTTTTTGCGAGGGAAGAGTCCAGCATCACAATTTGAATTTCAAGTGGTGCCATATAGCGACGCTGAAGGGTCAGTGGTGCTAAAACAATGACGTTGAGCTCTGAGCATGGGAATTTTTCTGTGTATAAGCAAAAACATGAAATTTTGTGAGAACAGTTGAAATTTATGAGATGCAGCCCTCCTTCTAGTGCCAAATGTGTGAACCCCAATCTGAATACCTACAAAACATAATGAATAAACACATTAGTTAATCTATTGCAAGCATAAACAAGGATTCCCCATGAAATCCATTTACAACACTCAAATTAGGAAGAAAATAGTGAAGAACACAATAGAAATGACAAAACAAAGATTGAGTCCTAATTAGAATAGCAAACACATGATCCCATGGGGGAATTGGTGCCAATTTGATGTGAAAATTGGCCCTTTCCCAATTCGTAAGATGCAAGCTTGATATGTTGATGATGATTGATCCACCTTGTTGATGAAGGATGAGAGCTCCAAGCCAAAATCTGCAAAAACCTAACTAAGAACTCAAGATTGATGGATGGAAATGGCTAAATATTTTAGCATAATAACTTTGCATAATTTGTGGATGATCAAATGAGGATATGAGCTCTTTATTTAGAGATGAGATTGAAAGATGAATGTCCAAATTTGAGCAATGTGGGACTAACATTCATCCAATGGCAAGATGCCACTTGTCAATCTATGAATGGATGGAGGATGTGCAAGATTTGAGAATTGTGCCAATAAATGCATATTTTGAATTTCAAATTTGTTGAAATGACTTGCAAGAGGGAAGGGAAAATGCAATAAATGCCACTTGGCTCAAGGCAAAGGACATGCAAGATGAAGTTATTGCCTTGTTGGATGTACATGTTGACTTGGAATTTTTGAATTCAAATTTGAGGGAATATTCCAAAGATGCCTTGTGAGGAAAATAGAGATTTAATAAATGAATTAAATCTATTTTCATGTGCAACATGCAAAATCTAGAGGATGGGAGATGATAAGAGATTAAATTAATCAAGGGTTAATTAATTTATTAGGAGATTAGATGATGTGACCTATTTAACTCAAATTTATGGATTCATTTAAATCAAATAAGAGAGGAATATGACAAGAGAATAATTAAATAAGGATTTTGATTTATTTAATTAAAAGAGATGGTGCTAGATTAAATCAAATAAGGTTTTAATTTATTTAATTTAATAGATAGACTTTAGAGATTTAATCAAATAAAATTAATTATTTAATTAAATAGGGATAATTAGATCACATGATTAATTTAATTAACAAAAGAGAATGAGTTAATTAGATAAAATGATTTATTTAATTAAGAGAGGAATATTGATGAATTTAATTAGATAAGGAGATTCGATTAAATGGTTAGACTGAGGGATGATTCGGGATGAAACGATGTTACTAGTTAGGATCATATGCACAATGTCAATCGGTATATTTTACGTGTCTACACATACAAATATGACAATACCATGATTAAATCCTCAATTACATGACCCAAACTATTCCAAAATCTATAAAAAAAAAAAAAAAAAAACTTATTCATTTCAAACCTATTACAAAGATCTATTTCCCCTTGAGACCAAACTGTGCAACTCTTTAAAATGAAGCAGAAATTACATTTTAAGAGAAAAGAGAAGATAAGATAGAAGCCCTAAAAAGAATCCACTGTTGACACATGGCATCCCTCAACTCCCTTGATTCTGCAACAAAATGGCATTTAGAAAATGCCTCCTTACTCTCCATTTTCCCTTGTCTTTGTCTTCATTTGCAAATCCCATGCATCCTTGTACCCTACTTGTAAAAATAATTTTACTGCTACAATTTCACTTTGAAAGTGAAAATATTCACTTCTAGGTAAAAACCCAATTACTAGCAATTAAAACTTTCATTTACCAAACATTTTAATTGAGAGAAAATCATAATTTCCTCTGCTCCATAATCTGATATTGCACTTGGGTCATTTCTCTTTGCTTACTAGCACTTCACATAAGCTTGAAATGCTATAAAAATGCTCCCAATGCATAAGGAATGCATTGGGAAAGCTTTTGGATGAAGCAACAACCATATTGAACCTCCAGGGACCTAAACACATTTCCCCAAAACATGATTACAACCATTACATTCAGCTCTTAGAGATATTTATAATAAAATTCTTCTCCTCACAGCAATGAAATACATTGCAATGTTTTAATAAAACATTTGTAAACACCTTATCTTCAGCCACAAGCTTCCCTATTCCTTTCCCTGCTTCCATTCTTTGTTGGCAGCATTTCCAGTTGTGGGCTGCTGGGAAAGCTTTTCTGAGACAACTTTATTTAAGTTTGGACATTATAAAGCTTTGCAAAATATATACCTTCCTTGGAAAACAACAATGAAATTCCTTTGTGAATATTTTAATGCCTCTTTTCTTTCTCACAAATCCCTGCTTCCTCACTCATGTTTTGTGATGGAAGCAATATTTCCATAAGTTGGCGGGCAATCAATGAAGAAGCAACAAAAACATTAAAAAATTATTTGATACAACTTTGCAAGGTTTAATGTTGTCTCCTTTAATATTCAAACTCCTCCCATGAGCTCTCTCTCCTCTCCACACTTCCTCACAAGAAAATGTTGCTGTCAACACAGCCACGAGATGGTGGGGAAGCATGGTTTAATAAAGTTAAAACTTTATAAAACTTTTGATAAAGCTTTGAAATATCTAAATTTTCCCTAAAATTCCCACATTTCACGTGCATATCATTTGAACAATATTTAAAATATATAATGTATTTTAAATATTAGCTTTTGCAACATTAGGAAAATGTTAGTTTTCAATTTCGCTTGCCACCCAAATAGGGAAAATTCACTACAGGCAAACCGGGACACCTAGAGATGTGATTTTTTGTGAGTGATCATAAACAATTATTTAAAACATGGGTTTGTAATCGAATTTCTCTCAGCCATTAGAATTTTGGTACCTCTTTTGTAAACTAGCTTGTAGGACGTGTTTTTCGCAACCAAAAAATATTAAAATAATGCATCATATGACCTCCTTTTTGATGAAAATGGAGCTGGAGATGTTTTAGACCAAAATAAGAAATGGGTTGCCTTTAGAATTGTGAAATTTGAAACTTTCTAGAACACCAATTTTAGCCAAGTCACAATTAGAAAACAATTAAATAACCCATCAAAACTCATCCTAGGGGCCTGAAACTAAGCAAGTGTGTTACTATATATACAAAAAAAATTATACCAAAGGGATTTGCAAGATGAGCTTCGAGTTGTAAACTTTTAATTGGAAAAGAGGGCCTTTGAAGCATATTTGACAGGATGCAGGTCTAGGCTTTGTCGACACTGAAAGCACACAAGCACTTCAAAATTGAAAATTTTGAAGGTGCCATTAGTGGCTCTTTCTGGGGATGTTTGCTCCTTAGTGAATAGAGCGATATTTCAAAATCTTGTGGAAGAGTAGACTGGGTGCCAAAATCATTGGGCAACAAAGTCCTTTTAATTTCAATTTTTTAACCTCACTTGGTGGCCCCAGGCCACCAAATGAAAAAGGGAAGTCAATTCTTACCCCTTTCAAACACCAATCTATTAAAAGAGTTGATCTCCTTTAATTCACACTTGCCTCTATCACACCACAACATGAGTGACTGCATTCCTACAAACACAAGTGTCAGGCTACCTTTGAACAAGTGAGAACTTGCTCCATGTTTAGCTTTACTGTCACATGACAACCCAAACATAGGCTACATCACTACCACTCATTTCATTGTCTGATTTTTTGGCAAGTGACAAAATATGAGGATAATGATCAAGACCATATGAAGACATAGTCTTATCACATTTACTAAATTCCTCATAATGATTTGACTTAGAAAAGATATCATGCCCTAGAAACAATGTGTAATCCTCTTGTGTATTAAGACAAGAATTCCCACACATTTGTAACTCCAATTGAATTGCATCACGAGCAAGTTGATCATCATCCCGAAAAAACAACCCAATCACATTATTAATCATGCCTCAAGGTTCTAAAAATAATAATTATCGGCATCCACAAGTCCATTATCCACATTCAAATCATAGCATTCAGAAAATGCATCAACATCCCAAACACAAACAATGTTTTCCACCTCAGGTTCAAAAACAAAGTCATTTGTATTCTTCATATTATCACACAAGAAAGCTTCAAATGCAAGATCAGATAACTCAAAATTTACTTCTACAACAAATTCCTCACAGCGAGTGTTCAAAACACATTTACTATTGCAAGAAGTATCACACTCAACATTATACCCTATTGCATCAACATGAATATTTGAAGCATATTGTTCATAAGGAAAACTATGAGTTGCACACCCAAAAAAAAGGTCATCATATGCATCTATGTGATTGACACAATCACATTCTTTAAGTGAAAACTCATCATAAAGAGGTTCATTAGTTGTACCAATATTTGTCTCTACATTTTCACTTTCATGTACAACTACATCTATGCTATCATTATGAAAATAGTCTATAATAACTTCAAAATTAGAAAAAGGAATGGAAGAAGGTGAAGAGTCAAATAAGAAAATCTTTCATTGTTCACCACTTACATCACCAACACATATATGCTCTGCACAATCAATTACTTGACGTGATTCATTCAATAAATCTCTTGCATGCATATCTTCTTCTTTGTCCATACTACTGCAACAATCAACAAGGTTACATTCTTCATTGTCAAATTGAAAATCATCATTTGTTTCTTCATTACAACAGCTTGTGGATGATCTCTCCAACTAAAATTCATTGCACATTTTGTCATTTGCATCTGATACACCACCAATTTCAAGAGTATTCCCTAAATCATCAAACTCCTTTACATCATCATCATGAAAGCTTTTATCAATGCTACACTCAACACTTGTAGAAGATGTAGGACCAAGTGTACCATAGCACTGTTGATTACACATTTCTTCTTCAAATAAGATATTCAGTTCATATCCATTATTTTGTTCTTGTGAGCCTTCAAAAATGTTATCATCATCATTTTCTTTGTTGAAACACTTTCCACTCAAAGAAATTATTTTTTCTTACCCCTCTTGAAAAGATTCGCAGTTACTAAGGCTACAAGAAAAATTGCAATCATCATGATGACTAGGATAAGAATACTTTTTAATTGGTTGTATATTTACATCTGCAACACTACTGTCATTACCATGAAGACTTGAAACTTCAAAATTGGCACATACTTCTGCATTTTCATAGTCCATATATGAGAAAATGCTATCAATATCATCCACATCACTGTAGCCTTCATCATGTATAGAAAATTGGCTCTCTATTTCTGTACTCTTAGAGCAGATAGAAGAAACCTTACACATTTCATTCATCTCATCATGACCATTATGGATGCAATCTTCATTTGGGTATTTTTCTTCAGTAGGTTGTTCAAAAACAAAATCCTCACCACTAAAAGATGCATTATCATTGTCTTTTGTTATACCGTCTAGATCTATTTGATGAAGTCTAGAAAAGTACCATCACATAGGCTAGTCAGGAGATTACTTCCATATTTCTCTATCATTTCCTCAATCACTGAAATCCATTGATATATGCATTTAAGGCTAGGGGGATTTAAGTGAATTGGCATGGTACTCAAACCTGGCTTAGAATTCTCACAAAATAAATCAATGTAAAATGATTCATTAGGTCTTTCTGATTCTGGTATAGAAAATAGAAATTCCATGAATCTATCATGAATTTCATAGGGGGATTCATCCTCAAATCTTTCTATATCACACAATGCATCAATATATGATATGGATTCAACTTTTTTTTAAAATTTCTCTTCAAGTTCTTCCTGGATATGCAGATTTCTACTTTCAAACAAGCACATATTATCATTTGGCATTCCATCAAATTGATCAATGAAAAGTGTTCCAAGCTCTCGCATGAACATATGGAATACATTGGAAAACTAGAAAACCAACATTCAACAATACCTTCTAAATTTCTTACAAAAAACTCCATGATAGCATCCTCTTCTTCAATTTGACAATCTTCCATCAAATTAATAAAACCTTGTACATATTGTGATGCTGAATTTTCAAGATCTCTAAACCTAGGAAAATATTCATTAATTTTTCTTGGGATAAAATTTGGATAACCCTGGATTTCACTAAAATCCAGAGGGTTATATCTCTCACTAGTGAACATCTTCCTTTGAGGACATGGCTATGTTTTAAGCATGGCATTATAGCTTGTAGAGGGAGAACTAGGACAACCATAAATATTTACAAATAAAATATATTCCCTCTACAACTATTCAATTCTCAATATCCCTTTATTGTAGTGCTTAATTTCACTAAATAAGGGAACCAAAGTTTACTAAGACTTTCAAAAATGGTCTTCACATACAGATTCATTCTTCATGAAAATGAAAACATGGAAAATACCTGGATATGTTGTAGTTGCTATAGATTTTCCTTCCTGACTAGAAATATTTGTAGATATGAGATTTTCTTCACATCTTCATTAGGTTCTTTTGACAAAGTCGCCACTTCTCTTCACAAAGGACTGAACTTCAAGCAATATGAAGCTCTTTTTAAGATGAATTTCATTCTGGGTCTTCTCCAACAGCAGAGTCACACATAAATTCTTTGAAATCTAATATAACACAACCACTTCTAGGTTTGAAAAATTCTCAATATCTGAACCAGATGTTTAGATTCACCAAATTCTTGACTCTATGCAAATGGATACTCTTCTAATGTTCCCCAACAGAGTCGCCAATCTGTTGGCTCCCAAAATCTACAATCAACTTGAATCCTAAAGGGGTGTCGGGCCTAATGGTTAGATTCAAGGAGAGATTTGACCAACGAATGAGAGATTGAATTTAAACCCTTTCTCCCCTGCACTTCGGGCTCTGTGAAACCTAGGAGGGTGATCTTGAAAATGTGGTTATAGATGCTTGTGTGCCAAAGCATCTAGAACACTGTAAACAAATAATTCTCCTTTAAATGTTTAATGGACATAATACCCTGAAGATTTGGTTGACCTCCATGGTAATATCCGATTTAAACATGAGAAATATAATTCATTAAACTCCACACACAATCATACTAAAATAGAAAGATAAAGTTGATTATAATTTGTAGCTGCCACAAACAATTTCAGGAGACTGCAACATTAAAATACCAATGCAATATTCCAGGGTGGAGTCACCTAAACTGGATGTAACTTAAAATTTATCACAACATTTATCCTATCATAACCATACCTACTAGATGATTCCTTACGCCATTAATACCAAAAACTCAACTAATCATACTTAGTAATCCTAACACACAATTGCATACACCTCTATTTATGTTAATACAATTTAATTCATTCTTTGAATGAAAGTAATAACACTAAACAAACATTCAAGGAAAGGCAAGAAGACAAAGACCAACAATCTTTGATTACTCATATTCATAATATATAAAATATACACTGTGAAGATAATCAATTCAAAATATTGTGACATTTACATACAAATATGAAAATACCATGATTAAACCCCAATTACATGATCCAGACTATTCCAAAATCCTAAAACAACACTTATTCATTTCAGACTTGTTACAAAGATCTATTTCCCCGTGAGACCAAACTGTGCAACTCTCTAAAATGAAGTAGAAATTAAATTTTAAGAGAAAAGAGAAGAGAAGATAGAAACCCTAAAAAGAATCCACTGTTGACACATGGCATCCCTCAGCTCCCTTGATTATGCAACAGAATGACATTTAGAAAATCCATCTTTACTCTCTATTTTCCCTCCTCTTTGTCTTCATTTGCAAATCTAGTGCATCCTTGCACCCTACCTATAAAAATAGTTTTACTGTTGCAATTTCACTTTGCAAGTGAAAAGATTCACTTTTGGGTAAAAACCCAACTACTGGCAATTAAAAATTTCATTTCCCAGACATTTTAATTGAGATAAAATCATAATTTCCTCTGCTCCATAATTTGATATTGCATGGGTCATTTTTCTACTTACTGGCACTTCACATAAGCTTGAAATGTTGCAAAAATGCTCCCAAGACATAAGGAATACATTGGGAAAGCTTCTAGATGAAGCAACAACGAGAGTGAACCTCTAGGCACCCAAAAAAATTGTCCCAAAAGCAAAAAATCATGATTACAACCATTACATTCAGCTCTTAGAGATATTCATAATAAAATTCTTCTCCTCACAGCAATGAAACACATTGCAATGTTTTAATAAAACATTTTTAAACACCTTATCTTTAACCAGAAGCTTCCTTATTCCTTTCCCCGCCTCCTTGCTTCCATTCTTTGTTAGCAAAATATAAAGCTTCCCAATATAAAGTTTGGACATTATAAAGCTTTGCAAAATATCTACCTTCCCTGGAAAACAACAATGAAATTCCTTTGTGAATATTTTAATTCCTCTTTTCTTTCTTACCAATCCCCGCTTCTTTGCTCATGTTTGATGACAACAACAATATTTCCACGGGCTGGCAGGCAATCAATGAAGAAGCAACAAAAACATTAAAAAGTTATTTGATACAACTTTGTAAGGTTTAATGTTGTCTCCTTTAATATTCAAACTCCTCCCATGAGTTCCCTCTCCTCTCCACACTTCCCCGCAATAAAATGGTGTCGTCAGCATCCACAACCACGAGATGGTAGGGAAGCATGGTTTAATAAAGTTAAAACTTTATTAAACTTTGATAAAGCTTTGAAATATCTAATTTTTCCATAAAATTCCCACACTTCACATCCATATCATTTGAATAATATTTAAAATATATAAAGTATTTTAAATATTAGCTTTTGCAACATTAGGAAAATGTTAATTTTTTAATTTCATCTGCCGTCCAAATGAGGAAAATTCACTATGGGAAAATCGGGACACTTGGAGCTATTATTTTTTGCGAGCAATCATAAAAAATTATTTAAAACATGGGTTTATAATCGGATTTCACCCAACCATTAGAATTTTGGTACCTCCTTTGTAAACTATCATGTAGGATGTGTTCTCCGCAACCAAAAAGCATTAAAATAATGCATCATATGACCTCCATTTTTAATGAAAAATGGATCTGGAGATGTTTTAGACCAAAATAAGAAATGGGTTGCCTTTAGAATTGTTAAATTTGAAACTTTTTGGAACACCAATTTTAGCTTGGTCGCGATCTGAAAACAATTAAATAACCCATCAGAACTCATCTCGGGGGCTTGAAACTAAGTAGGCATGTTACCATATGTACCAAAAAACATTCTACCAAGGGATTTGCAAGATGACCTCTGAGTTGCAAAATTTTAATCGGCAAAGAGAGAGCCTCCAGGGTATATTTGATAGGATGCAGGCCTAGGCTCTATTGACACAATGAAAGCACACAAGCACTTCAAATTTGAAAATTTTGAAGGTGCCAACAATTTCTATCATATAAAACATGAGAATAATGATTGATAATGAACTAGGAATAGAAGTTATGCGTAGCCTATCTCATATTATTGATAAACATGTCCCTACAATAACTAGTTATGCTCAAACTTTGGGGTATACTCAAAGTCAAGGTGGAAATCAAATTCCTCCTTCCACAACCATGACCTCTATTCTAACATAAACTAATCCAACTATTACTACAACCATGCAACCTACCAGCAATGTCAATACTACCTTAGGTGTTTCCATTAGGAATCCCTAACCCATCTCCCCTCACAAATTTACAATTCACTTATCCTCTAAACACATATTAACCTCCATCTCAAAAAAAAAACAATGATCCCATCCTTAACCAACTATTACAAAGTGTTTCATCCCTCCAACAATAAATTGCTACATTGAATCAAAATCAAAACGACCAATGTTCACAATCTGTCAAAAGAAACCCATTATCCCTAGAGATATTGAGAACACAAATTCCACAAGGCATAAAGATTCCTAGATTTGAGAAATATGGTGGGAAAGGAGATCATGTTATCCATGTTTCCACACACACAACCCTATGTATTCACTTCATTTTTGAGGATAAACTGTCGGCTAAACTCTTCCCTAGATCATTGAAAGATACCGCTTTGGAATGGTTTTGTTCCTTACCAAATAATTCAATACGCTAATTTAATGAAATTGTTGATGCATTTCTCAACCATTTCCAAGTGAACATGGGTCCTAATATGACCTTAGCAGATTTAATGAAATGTAAGCAAAAGGATGATGAAATGGTCACTGACTTTATCACCCGTTATCAATTGCTTTACTCACAAATCAACATTAGGATTCTTGATCCTAGTTTTCAACGAATGTTAATTGAAAATTTTCAAAATAAGCTTCAATATAAGATTGGGATGATGAAATTTCCCTCCTTAACACAATTGTGTACAACCCAAGTTCATGATTACCAAAATATGATTAGTAATCGTGAAGTGAAAACTCCCTCTAACCGTCCTAAAAAATTGGAATCCATGCCTCAAACCAACTACCAATCATTCAATAAAATAAATAAGGGCTTTATACAACTCAATTATCCTCAACCAACTCAACATGTTGACACCCAAGTGGCTTCTATAAAGACAAAAAATCCATATACATTTGGGGAGAGGAATAGACAATTTAACCCTCTACCTAATACCCTTCATTCCATCATGTTGCAACTCTTAAATAAGAACTTAATTTCCATACCTCCTATTAGAGCTCTTGATCTACTAAGCCTTCACCTCCAAACTATAGAAAAAATTCCTTTTTCCATTATAAACAACAAAATGGACATGATATGAAACATTGTAGCATCTTAAAAATATTGTGCAAGACCGCATTGATTCTAATCGCATTCAAATTGGTGGTGTTAATGATCAAAGGAAATAAGTCTGGGTTGCCCCTCCCAACCAAAATTTACAAATCTTTACAAATCCTATGCCAAATCATAACATCTCCTTTGTCAAAGCTAGTGAAATCAAGAATGATGTGATGAATATTAACATGAATGATAACAACATGAATGATAATAAGGAAAATCCTATGGATAGTATGATTGGAATCATTAAAGCTCGGCCTCATAAGGGCCTAACCAATATGTCCCTTGACATTGATTTATCAAAAAATGGCATAATTAAACATGCACCCAATGGTCCTCTTTACATAGCTGGAAGAATCAATGACAAGCCTACTAATGGGATATTAATTGATCTCATTTGCGTAGAGAATGTGATAACTGAAGAATTCTTATTTGTGCATGAACTTTATCAAGATACTTATGAACAACCAAAAGCATGGATCAAAACACATAATGGTTTTTCTTTCCCTATCATAGGTTTGATAACTCTTCCTCTACAAGTTGGACTAAAAAGATTGAATGTCTCATTCTCCATCATCTCGATGTTGGACTAGTTTCATGTGAAGTTAGGCTACCTATGGCTTCACTCCATGAAATTCATCCCATAGGTCATACACAAAATTTTGAGGTTTCCAGATAATAATGAAATATTTACTATGCATCATAGTGGCTTTAATCTTGTATCTTCCCATGGGAAATTCTCATTGGATTTCTTTTGGCTCGAACCTATGGTACCTATTAGGCCTCACGAGGACTTCTTTTCCAAATCCTATCAAATGTTTGAGGAAAAGCATATAATAGAATTATCCCTTAGCAATATGCCTCAACCCGCGATTGAGACTCCTATCATTGATGAGACCATGATTGAACCAAAAGCCCTTCCAAGTAACAAAGACCAAAACATAGTAAATCCTCCACCCATTTCCTATAAGAGACCATGAGATAACCAAATAAGTCCTGTTGTGCCTCCTAAAATCAAACAAGTTTATGAAGTTATTTAAGAGAAAGTGGTTGAACAACCTCCCATGGTTCCTTTCGTTTCTCCCTTATGAGAAGAAAAGAAACCTATGGTTGATAAACTTTCTTCTACACAATCGCAACTTGAAAATTGAACAAAAAGAAACCAAAATGCTAGAGAGCACAGGTGTAGATGTTGTGCTATTGCTCATCTGATACAAGAAAAACATGAATCAACAACTCAAAATCAAACAACAACTCAAGTAATGCATGATGATTCTCCACCTTCGTTGCAATAATAAAATCATATACCTCAACCACAACAAGATCAAACACCTTCCATGGATATTATCATTAGACCTTCTATTGTGATTAACTTGGATGATGATAATAAGACTTCTAAAATTGATGGGGAAGTGCATAATGAGCTGAATTTAATATTTTCCTCTTCCATGATCTTAAATGATAACAACCGTGTTGATCCTCCTAAAAATAGTGAGTCATCATGTGTTGAACTTGGTGATGTTCCTAGTAAAATACTTGTCGTTGGACCCTTTTGGTTAGTTATCCACCTTCCACATATGATGAACAAGATTGGGATGTGGAAGACCTACTATAGGTTGAATTGCATGTTCCTTACTAGTATTTTCTTTGTATTTTTTTCATGTGCTTTGTGTGATTGCATATGAATAATGTGATCCCCCATACTACTCTATTTTACATGTCTTTATGTTCATTCCTCTATTTGTGCCTACATTCTTGTAGATGTCATAAACCCTTTATCTTTTCTCTTGTCTTTTGTTTTCATTTTGGGGATGATGCAAGGCATCGAGACATTTAAGTCTCTTCCATGTTGACCCAAAATATTTTCTTTATTTTCACTCTATATGTGTCATTCTTCTAGTTCTATGAGTATTTAGGGAATGATGACATTTCCAAGCTCTATAATAACATTGTAGCAAAGACATATGCTGACCCCAAATCCGTGGATCCCTTATGTGTTTGAATTTAATTTGGGGGTAACCCCTTCTTGACACAACTTCATTTGGAAACATATGCTTGGCATAGGGATTTCTAAATAAGCTATCGTATCTTCTTTATTGTTTATAATTTATCATTTTCTACTTTAAAGTAATTTCTCACAACATGGTGTTTAGCAATTTTTGTAAAGTGGGGGCATATATCAAGGCATTATCATTTTTTACTATTAATTATGTTTCTTAGTGTGGTCTTCTTACTTCATGTGATGTGTCTTCTTTTTGGTGGTGTCATTAGGTTTGATTTTCTTCAATATTGTGACCTTTCTAAGCATGACATTCCTCTTAGTGGTGATGTTGCGGATTGTATTCCCTAAGTTGTGAATCTTTTATCCTCAACTTGTCCTCTCTTGGAGACATTAGGCATGATGTTCCCTAAGGGGAGACCTTTCATGAATTAAGAAAAAACCCTTTGAATATCCTATTGCATGTATCAAGGGCACCAATCATAACACAACTTGCTTGCCAGTGGAGCCTTTATGTTTTTCAAGGCCACCAAGCATAACACAACTTGTTTGCCAGTGGAGCCTTTTTCACGAGTGCTTAGCATAATGTAGCTTGATAGCCTTGTGACCATTTCTATGACACCTTATAAAATTTATCAAGAGGAATAACTTTGGTATGGTTATTTAGCCACTTCCTAGGGCTCACCTAGTGTATATTGGTTTTGACTAGCTTATGTGAGTGCATTGTTGTTTGCATAGTGGATAAAGGGTTTCACTTGTAAACAGTTTTTGGAGAAACAACTAAGGCTTGGTCCTCACTGAGTTGGACAAATAGTCGAGGCTTGATCTCTACCCCCTTTTTCTTTTCTTTCTTTCTTTGAGTCTTTGACATTGTATGATTGAGTATCTTGTCATTATTGTTGCATATTTAACATAGGTATGTGTCTCTTTGTTCTTTTGTTGGTTTATCATGAGATATTAGATCTTGGGGGCTTGATCATCCTCCTTAACCTATGTCATCTTATCTTTCCAATAGTTATACAATAGACCTCTATTAATTGTCTACTTTAGTGTGAGTTTGACTCAAGGTCATCCTCTCACTAAAGTAGGGGCTAAATGTAGTGTCAAAAAATATTCTTATTTAATTTTCACACTTTGTTTGGGCCCATCAATTAAATTAGAATTAATTATGCCTTAATAAGCCCTATTTTACATTTTCTAAATGGGAAACCTGACAACAATTATGTTGAACAAGACAACTGAGAGGCCCAAGTGAATCAATTGTCATAGATTTAAACCTTAATTCACTCACCGAAACTAATCCTTAATACTGCTTAAATGATCAAACATTAAATACTAGTGCAAAAACTAAAAACCATCACATAAACACAATAACACCGGATTTGCATGGAAAACCCAACAAGGGAAAATTCATGGTGAGGATTAACTCACACTATAGAGAATATCAATACTGATTACAAGAGGCTCACTTCTTGAGAAACAAGGCTCACTTCCAAAACAAGGATTCACTGTCCGGATTAGGACTCACTATCCAACAAGGCTAACAATCTAGAGGGATCACTTCCAAAAAGATACAAAGAATATAGAAGAGATATGTTACAGAGAGAAGAAAATCTCAATGTAATAGAGAAATCCACCACAATTTATTAAACCACTTGCAGACATGCATGAATGATAGAGTACAGATTCTGCACACTACATCCAAAAACTCAACATCTAGGCTTCACATTGATCTAACACACTCACATCACACACACTCACTAATTCACATCAATCTCACATCTATCTGTTCTATTTCTTTGCACTTCTATCTCTTTCCTCTTTCTATATTTTTCACCACTAACTCATCTTGTATTTATACCATCTTCAACTTTGAAACATATCCAAAGTTGGCTATCCAAATTCAAATTCAAATTAGGTCGGTGCCAAAAACTCCTAGGGTGGAATTAGAATGAGGGTGACCCAACACATGCTTCATAAGGACCCAAATAGATCCAACATGCTTCATCAACTTTGAAGATATTGTTTAACACAAGGTCGACAAAACTAGTGTAAAAAACATAGAACAATTAAGAAAGAACCTTCCAAATACCAAAATTATCTTCAACACAATCAAAACAACTCAACTCTAGAACTGCAAGTCATAAAACTTTAACAAAGAGAAATCTGGACCAATAATATTTCTCCCAAACCTCAACTAGAAACACAAAAAACCACAATTCACAACTGGTGAACATAACTCACACTATTCAATGAATCGACCAAAAATATGGATATAGCATCTTCCAACAACCATGATTGACATATATGTACCACACAAACATAAGAGCAAATCCCGAAGCAACTATTGAACACTTGCAATCTTTCTTCAATACAATTTTCTCAATATCCTCGACATATACAACCAATAACCTATATCCATGACACTAATAACAAAAACAACTAGTTGATAACCAATTGACTAGTTGACATCAATGACAAGAAATTCATTATTTCCATTCTTGCAACAATCTCCCCCTTTGTCATTGATGGAAATACATGATGTGAAAAACAATCAAAGACACCATATAAGCTTTGAATACACTTCTCAAGATTTTTCTTTTTGTTTCTCCACCTTAGTAGATAATATTTTATATTCTTCCTCTTTTTGTTTGTTTTCTTCTTCTTCTTCTTCACATACTTCCTCTCCCCATTTGACATTAATGGCAAAGGAAAAATGTATTTTACATTGATTTCCCCTTTTTCATTAAAAATAGAATACTCTCAATGACAACACCTGACACTACTTTCTCCCCCTAAGAGGTAGCCACCAGAAAATTAGTCCAAAAGAAAGATAGATCCATAGATCCACTAGACTGATGTATCTCCATATGCATCTTATTTCAAGAAAGAAGGGGCAATGACCCCTAACTTCTCCCGAAGATACTCAAAAGTATCTTTAGGAAGATCCTTCATAAACATATCAATAATCTGAACCTTCGTTGGAACATATTCAAGTTTTACTTCATTCTCCATGACCTTCTCTCTCAAGAAATGATACTTGATAGATATATAATTCATCCTCGAGTGCATCATAAGATTTTTTAAATGTTAATTGCACTTGTATTATCACAAAAGATAGAAATAGGATCATCATACACAACAGTTGTGATATATTTCAATGTATGTTTCATCCATAGAACTTGTGTACAAAAAGATGCAACAACAATATACTCAGCTTCAGCAGTAGACAAGGAGATTGGATCTTTCTTTTTACTCAACCATGTCACCAATATGCAACCTAGACAGAATGCACCAACACTTGTACTCTTTCTGTCATCTACACATCCAACCCAATCTGCATCTGTATAGGCACTTAGTTTAAAAATACTATCTCTAGGATACTATAACCCATACTCCAGATTTCCATTCAAATATCTAAATATTCTTTTAATAGAAAAAATGTGCATTTCCTTAGGATCCTCTTGAAATCTAGACACAAGATAGACAACATGCATAATATCCAGTCTAGTAGCAATCAATCCACCAATCGTAGATCTATACTTGCTCTGATCAGCCTTAGGTGAGTCATCATCTTTACCCAATTTGCAACGAGTCACCATAGGAGTACATACCAGTTTGGAAGGTTCCGTCCATCCCAAACTTCTTCAACATCTCTTTCACATACTTAGATTGTGAAATAAAAATTCCTTTCTCTGTTTGATTAATCTATAGCCCAAGAAAGAAATTCATCTCTCCAAACATAGAAATTTTAAATTCTTTGTACATCTCTTCTACAAATATATTGCACATATTTTCATTTCCTCCAAAAATAATGTCATCAACATATACAACTACAATCAAGATTTTGTTATTTTCAATATTAAAATATAGATTACTATCTATTGTACCTTTGTTGAAACCTTGTTGAATCAAATACCTATCTAGCCTCACATACCAAGCTCTGGGAGCTTGCTTCAATCCATATATGGCTTTCTTCAATTTGCACACCATATCTGGTTGATCTGTCAACTAAAATCCTTCTGGTTGTTCTATGTAAACCTCTTCTTTTAGCTCACCATTCAAAAATGTTGACTTAACATTCATTTGATAGACCTTGAAGTCTTTAGGAGTAGAAAATTCTAAGAAAATACTTAAAGCTTCCATTCTTGCTACTGGAGCAAAGGTTTCCTAAAAATATGTCTTCTACTTGTGAGTAACCTTTACACATAAGCCTTGCTTTGTTTCTAACAACTTCTCCACTCTCATTCAACTTATTTTTGAATACCCAGTTCGATCCAATAATTTTTTTATCTGTCAGTCTTGGGACCAATTCCCAAGTTTGATTCTTCTCAATCTACATAAGTTATTTCATGGCTTCCATCCAGTGTTCATCTTTACATGCTTCACTTACAGTCTTCGGTTCAATTTTAGAAAATAAACATAGGTTAACTTCAGCAGCAGCTTTGCTTCTAGTCAATGCTCATTTAGTCTTATCTCCAATAATCTGATTTTCTAAATGATTCCTCTGCACATATCTAGATGTCCTTGGTGACACCATCATAACTTCTTCTTCTCTTTCATTCTATTCATTCTGCTTCACTTGCTCATTCTTTTCCTATTCTTCCACAATCTCTTAAATTCTTACACAATTAGGTTCATCAAATGCATATCTCATCAACCTTGACATTTGTACTTTCTATAATATTTCTTAGTATTTTATTGAAACATATGTATGCTTTTCTTTTAGTATAATATCCAAGAAAAATTCCTTCATCACTTCTTGCATCAAAATTTCCTAAAGTTTCTTCATCTCTTCTAATATAATATTTGCTTCCAAATACCTTGAAATACTTGACAGTAGGAATTCTTCCATGCCATAGCTCATAGGGAGTCTTTGTACTATTTTCTTTTCCTTGAACTCGATTGAATACACAAATAGTAGTATGAATAGCTTCTCTCCAGTAAACTTCCGATAAACCAACCTCAATAATCATTGATCTAGCAACTTCTTGAACTGTTCTATTTCTCCTTTCAACAACTCCATTCTACAAAGGAGTTCTCAAAGCAGATAACTATCTCTTTATTCCATTCACTTCACAAAACATATTAATTTCATGGGAGGTGAACTCACCACCTCTGTCAGACCTTAAACATTTTATCCTCAAATTCACTTCATTTTCAACCATAGCTTTGAATGTATTGAATCTATCTAATGCATCTAATTTCTCTCTAAGAAATGTAGCCCATGTATATCTAGAATAATTATCAATCAAAATCATAAAGTACCTTTCATATTGGGTGATCCCATAATAGTGGTTTACAATTTTTGGCCAAACTGGACACTGAAATTATTATTTTTAACTAAAACTTCACATTCGGGCACCTATAGCGGCTAAACTGTGAGGAATTTGAAGATGGTGCAAACTAGAGTCTCATCAAATTTTTTCTGTAGATTCTAAAAATATTTTTTTCAAAATTTTTGGAATCAAATTGCACTTTTTTTCCATCTCCACGAAAATAGATTTTTTCTAAAACAACATTTTTAAAAAGTGACGCACCGTATAATGCATAACCTTTTTTCCATGAAGGATAAAATTCTAATTCTTTCAAATTTAGATTTGTAACTCTGATATCTAGTGCTTCCACTTCGTTAGATAGTTTTTTATTGAATATTTTTTCCTTAATCAAGTTTCAAAGTCAAACAAATTACAATTCAAACATAGCGACTGTATAACGCGTAACTTTTTTTGTATATGTCAAAATTTAATTTAATTTTTTTTGTTGGATCAAGGACTTCAGTATCTGGTGCACTCATATTTTTTAATTTTTTTTTTTATAATCTTCTATTTTTCCACATGTGAAGAACAAAGAAATTCATTTTCGATGAAAAACCTATGTTTAATAAAACTTAAAAAAAATACATAACAAAACCAAAACATATTAATAATTGGATAGCTTATTCTGAGGAATACCATAATCATTGGATAGTTGGCCTAATGGTGAGGAATTTGTACTCTTGAAAGAGAGGTCACAAGTTCAAATCCTGCAGGGGGTAAGGTATGTACACCTTGTATTGTGGAGCACGAGTTAGGTGCCTCCCTCATATCGGGAGTATGAGGAGTCCCATATACTGCAAGCTGTCTGTAAACCCAAAAACAGATCGCCTGGTATTGTGGACTATAAAAATAATATTAATATTATTATTATTATTATTTGATCCCCCAAAATCTAAATCAAAAGTGATTTTTTATCAGCATTTTGATAGGTGTAAAGGAGACACATTTATAGGTATGGTTTAAAACTAGTGAGGTTCTATCCAAGGGGGTTTGATCTAAGGTGATTTAATCAAACCCTCTTCAATTGGAATCTTTAAAATGGAACTTTTTAAGGCTTAAATCATTATATTTTCTAAACATATGTGATTTAAGCTAAAATTCGTTCCTCTCAGGAATTGTAAACCACTATTATGACAACACCTTATTGTAGACTTCTCACTCTCGTAGGACCATAGAGATCTGTGTGCATTAAATCTAGTAGTCCAATAGTAGATTGTTCCTTTGATCTATAATGACTTCTTTCTTGCTTTCCAAAATGATAATTCTTGCAAATAGCATCAGAAGGATTTTTAATACTTGGTAAATCTCTCACGACCTGAACTGCACTAATTCTCACCATATTATCAAAATTCATGTGACACATTCTCTGATACCATAACCAACTATCATTAATCTAATTCATAAAGCATCGTCCATTAGCACCCTTAAATTGATAGATATTTCCTTCAGATTTGTTTCCTGCAACAATCAATGTTCTAGATCCTTTTTGGATTTCACATCTCTCATCCTTAAACAAAAGATCATATCCCTTACTGCACATCTATCCAACACTCAAAATATTATGCCTTAAACCCTTAGCATAGTATACATCATCAGTATTATGCCTTCCATCAAAACTTACTGAATCTATCCCACAAATTTTAGCACCAGTATCATCTCCAAAAATAACCAAGCCTCCATCATATTTTTCAAGTTTAAAAAACTTAATTTTATCACTAGTCATGTGATGTGAGCAACCATTGGAAACTACCCAATAGTTCTTCTCTTATTTAGCATGTAGGGCAGAGATAACAATACCTTCATTTTTCTCCTTCTTCGAAGGGCTTTCCTTTACCTATTTTTTAGAATTAGTAGAAGTAGGTTAATCCTTTATCGCCAAGAACAAGCATTCATTATCATCAGGATCTTCATAACCATAATCCTCATCAGATAATACTAGCATTCTCATTCACATAATATGCTCTGTTGATCTTCTTTCCTTTCTTTTCCTTCTCATATCTTTGTTTATTCCTTTTAGCTCTTTTTGAACACTTTGCAACATAATGACCTATTTCTCCACAACTAAAGCATTTAAAGGGTAACTTACCTTCATACTTACTGGAGCCTTTCATCATTCTTCTCACAAGGTTAGCTTCTATCTCATAAAAAATTTCTTCATCCAGATCTTCAGCTTTTGTAGCCTAAAAGCAGTTTTTGATTTTCATCCATTCCTCAGATCCAACTTCCTCATCTCATAAGATGTCAAAAATTCCAACAATAGATCTTTAGCGCAAGTCCTATGGTCTATACTATGTTCAATAGCACACACCTTTCTATAAGCATTTGGGAGAGATTCTTCTTTACAATCATGTTTTCATGTATAGTAGCACTAATTCCTTGCATTCTGACCACTATCTCATCCAATCTTTGTACATAAGCTTTAGCATTCTCATCTTCAGACATGTGTAGAAGCTCAAACTGTGTCTCCAAATTCTCCAAATTATGTATTTTTTCCTCTTTGAATCTTTCATCACCTTCATGTTCCCTTTCCAAAGCATCCTAGACTTCCTTAGTAGTCTTTAGATTTTGAACCTTAATCAATTTGGAATGTACCAGATTATTCTTTAAAATGTACTTTTCCTTATTGCTCACTTCATGTGCTTTGATCTCATCAGTTGTACTCATATCATTAGCAAGAGGAGTGTACAGATTCTTGTAAGCTTTCTCCACATCATATCCACAATACTCTAGATATTTTTTCATCAATATTTTCTAGATAGCATAAGTAGTTCCATCGAACCTCAGATAATCATAAGTCATTTTTCTAGCCATCTCAGAGCTTCCTCAAGCGGTCAAGCTCTTCACCAAGGAACCAAGCTTTGATACCGATTGTTGAACAAGACAACTGAGAGGGGGGTGAATCAATTGTCATAGATTTAAACCTTAATTCATGCACTAGAACTAATCCTTAACACTTCTTAAATGATCAAACATTAAATACTAGTGCAAAAAATGAAAACCATCACACAAACACAATAACACAAAATTTACGTGGAAAACCCAATAAGGGAAAAACCACGATGAGGATTAACTCACACTATAGAGAAAATCAAAACTGAATACAAGAGACTCACTACCTGAGAAACAAGGCTCATTACCAAAGCAAGGACTCATTGTCCAATAGGGCTAGAAACTTGGAGGGCTCATTTCCATAGAGATACAAAGAAGATAAAAGAGATATGTTAAAGAGAGAAGACAATATCAATGCAACAGATAAATCCACCACAATTTATTTAACCACTTGCAAACATGCCATGAATGATAGAGTACACATTTTTCTCACTACATCTGAAAACTCAGCATCTAGGATTCACACTAATCTTCCACACCTGCATCACATACACTCATTGATTCTCATCAATCTCATATCTATCTACTCTATTTCTTTGCACTTCTATCTCTTTCCTCTTTATTTATTTTTTACCACTAAAACATCCTATATTTATAACATATTCAACTTTGAAACATATCCAAAGTTAGCTATCCAAATTCAAATTAGGTTGGTGCCAAAACATCCTAGGGTGGAATTAGAATAAGGTTGATCTAAACACATGCTTCATAAGGACCCAAATAGATCCAACATGATTCATCAACTCTAAAGGTAGTGTTTAGCACAAGGTCAACCAAACTAGTATAAAACACATAGAACAATTAAGTACAAACCTTCCAGATACAAAAATTATCTTCAACATAATCAAAATAGCTCAACTCTAGAACTACAAGTCATAAAGCTTTAATAAAGAGAAATTTGAACCAACAACATTTCTTTGGAACCTCAACTAGAAACATAGAAAACCACAGTTCACAACTGGTGAATGTAATTCACACTGTATAATGAATTGACAACCAAAAATCTAGATATAGCAGCTTCCAACAGTCATGATCAACATAGGTAAGCCACACAAACATAAGAGAAAATCCCAGATCAAAACCTAAAGCAACCATTGAACACTTGCAATATTTCTTCAATGCAAATTTCTCTATATCCTCGACATATACAACCAATATTTTGTATCCATGACACTAATGACAACAACGACTAGTTGATAACCAATTGACTAGTTGACATCAATGACAACACCTTCATTCTTTCCATTCTTGCAACAAATTAATGCCAACACATAACACTTTACCTTGAATGATGTGTGTTCTAGGAATAGGTTCCTAGGATCGATTCATCCATGCCTAAATTCAGAATATGTCTTTGGCAGTATTTTAATGTCCCTAAATTCAAATTTCAATGTCGGCTTGTAATTTTTATTTTTTGAGAAATTAAGGATACATACCTATAAATACAAGATTATTTCATCAATTGAAATCCTCGAAGAAATCCTAAGCTAGAGTTTTTATGCAAGTATTCATAAAGCTAAATTTATGAACAAGGGTATTCAAGAGAAAATTTATCAGTGGTTTATTGCAGCAATCAAGATCTCAAGCACCATTTCAATGTCTCTAGAAATCATGCATGTTTTGGAGTTAACATTGTGATGTAGGTTTGAAAGATCAAGTCAAGCATTCAAGTCATATTTCAAGCATCAAGATCCACATTCATTGAATCCATTTCATGCAAGATCAAGATCAACATTCCAAACTTCCAAAGGTTTATTCAAGGGTTTGGTGAGTTGCAACATAGCATTGTTCATTCATCATTCCTTTCATATTTCATTATTTCAATTCAAGGGTTAGTTACCCAAATGGGGTTTAACCAAGGAAAAACCCCATTCACCAAAAATAAACAATTTTTTCCTCTTGTGTTTGTGTTGTAGATCTTAGATTGAAGAAGGATTGAAAATATCTTGAAGAGAAAAAGTGGAAAAGTTGTCAAAGTTTCCATCAATTCATGGAATCTCACCTACAGATTTGATTTCCAGCTTTCTGACACTGAAACTTGGATTAGACAAAAGCTATAGACTATCATCAAATGCTCCCAAAATTTGTTTAAAAACATAGCACAAAGACCCATTCGCCATTGGGTGAATGAGTCCTAGTTTTCCTCCTAAAACTACCTTCTGGTGAGTGGTCACAGTGTTTAACCCTTCTCATATTTGGAGAAATTTTACTATATTGTTTGTATTGAGCTTTAAATTGATGTTTCAAGTTTGAATGAGCATAATTGAGTTGATTTACTATTTTTAGTTTTTCTCCCAAAAGTGCTATTAAGGTTGATACCCTTGTCCTTAATCATAAGGAAATCAGTAGATTCTCTCATTGAGTTGACTCACCTAAGGGTTGTAAGTCAATTCTTTATGTGGGTCTCATTTCCCAATGAAATAAAGGAAAATGGGTCTATATCATATATTATTTTGGTGAAACCCCTTGTAACACACAACCTATTTTTTGTTGTTTCACACATTACATAATATTTTATTGGAAAAATATTTTTGGTTTAATAGGTATGTACACATATTAATAGGCACACCAAACACCAATTCTACAATTTGTATGAATTCTTTCAAATTGTGAGTGAAAACAAAAATATTCATGCATACACTAATTTTTTATTTAGAAAATTTCCACCAATAAAAATTATACTAAATACTTTCGACAATTCTTGAACAAAATTATTTTAAAAAATAAGAGATGCATTATGTCAGGTCTTGTCAATGGTATGGTGATTTCTAGTAGTTTAGGGATTTAATAAGTGTAAGGACAATTTATAATAAATGAAGTGAAAATTGAGAACACTTCAACAATACATGAGGAGAATTATAGGAGGTTGGAGAACTCACACAAATGAATGTCTAATTTTGAATTATTTGTAATGATTATCACAAACATAAGCATTAATAAATAAGGTAGTAATGTGAATGCTCAATAAATATGAACCATGTATATACATGTCGAGAACAAATGAATATATTATTGTAATGAGGAAAAAAGGTCCCCCTTTTCCTTGCTTAATTTGGGAATAATTAATGATAAATTGGGCTTGAGGATGCCTTGACTTAGTGTTGTAATGTGTATAACATGCTCACATAGGTCTTGGGCCCTTGTGAACTAATGAACTTAAATTATACCTTGTCAAGGTGTTGTGAAGTGTTGTAACACACTTTCACACTTTTCTAAGGTTTTATTAATTAACTAAACCTCTTTTTAATCAAAATGTATTTTAATCATATCTTATTTGAAGTGTTGCAAAGTGTTGTAACACACTTTCACACTTTTCTAAGGTTATCATTAATAATTGGGATTTATTATGCTTTAATTGGCCTTATTTTACATCCACAAGCCTCATTTATTGCATCTTTTTGAAGATAATCTTGACATAAATCAATATCCAACCATAATTTAGGTGTGGCCCATATTTGGTGGTTTGGGACTCATTCGCCACCTTGGGTGAATGATTCCCTCCTAGGTTTTTAGGTCTCGATCCTAGTTTTACACCTTTCTAAATTTTTTTTAAAATGGTCCCATAAATTATACCTAATGCGACTCATTCACCACCTTGGGCGAATGAGTCTCGTGTGGCTCAAAATCAAAATTAATTCAAATTTTTGGCAGGATTTTATCCTCCTAGATTTGATGTCAGCTTGTAGTGTTGTAATTTCGAGAATTCTTGCATGATTAAGTATAAATACAAGATTCTTTCACTCATTTTTCACCTAGAAAGTTGAATTAGCATTCTTATAGCAAGTTTGAGTTCACAAGAGCATTCAAGTGTTTACAAGATCGTTTATAAGGCATTCAAAGGAAAAATTCTTCATCAATTATTGTAGCAATTCAAGATCCATCATCATGTCAAGATTATCAAGCATCAAGCATGTTATTGAGCTAGTGTTGTGATGTTGCATTCAAGATCCAAGGTCAAGCATTGTTCTATTCCCATTGTCAAGATGACGATCTACATCCTTTATGGCCATTTCATGCTAGATTGTTGATTTGTATTACAAGACATCATTCAAGGTATCATTTCCCATGTTTCATGTCCTACATTGCATGTTTCATGTTCATCTTTCATTATTTCATCATTTGGTTTAATTACCTAAAAGGGGTTTGACCAAGGCAAACCCATATTCACTAACAATCAACAAGTTTTTCTCCTCTTCACATGTGTGATTGCAAGTTTATAGATTGAAGAAAAGTGGATTTGAAGCCTTCAAAAGTACCAAAATGAAAAATTTGAAAATGTCATCAAAGTTGTCATGAGAAGTTGTAAAGAATCATAAAAACTCAGATCTAGGGAAAAATATCCATCCAATTTGCATGAAATCAGTGGAAAAGTGCTTATTTGATCCATCTTCAGAAGCTTGCAAAGTTTCAGTTAAATATTTTTCTCTTGGGACACTTCATGTAAAAATGTGACTGATTCCCCAGAAGTGGCGAATGAGTCCCACTACAGGAATTTTTTAGGACTTTTTGATATTCAGATACCCTTTTTCCAAAAACTTGTTCTTGTGCAGAAACCCAGATCTGGGACTCATTCATCCAGATTGGAAAATGAGTCCCAGTAGGCCAAATTTTCAATATTTTTAGTGTTTCAGAGCTTATTATAGTCATCTTCAAGTTTCCAGGTGCATATTTATGAGATCTCACCTTTCTTTTTTGATTTTCATGTATTTCTAGGTCATTTATTGAAAGATTGCATAATACTAGATTTTAGCATTTTGATTTACATTTCATTTGTCTTTCCAAGTCTTAACTTGGTGGTGAACCCTTCTTTTAATATAAAATAATACCCTAGGACAACCCCTTAGCAGATCTCTTTCTCCTTTGCACACTTTAGATTGAGATCTCTAGGGTTGTTCTTAAATGAAACTTGAGGGAAAGAGGTCTAGGTCTCCAAACACCTAGTTTATGTTCCACCTCCCAAGAGGTGGAACATTCATTTACATTGTTTCATTTTGGTGAACCTCCATGTAGAACATCATAATTTTGATTTGGAGTCCATCATCATCCTAGATCTAGCTTACATTGACTTTGCATTAGGATTTGCATTAGTTAATTGGCATTCTAGGGTTTAGAAATTTTGCATTAGCAAAAGTGCATATAGGATGCATTTTTGCATGTTGCATCACTTACAATCATCTAAAATCTGCATTTGTATTTAGCTTAGACATCATCCAAATCAGAAAGCATAGATTTTTTTTGAAATTTCTTGAAAATTATGAAAAAACCCTAACTAGGACTCATACACCCCCTGGGCGAATTAGTCCCAGTCCAGATTTTAAACTACCTTTTATAGCATTAAAAAACCAAGCATTTCCATGATTCCTAAGCTTGCTGGTAACAAATAATATAAGTCTGGAAAGTTTCGGGGACATCTATTTTATGCATCTACGTCAAAAATATCAATTTAGGGTAGTCATTTTATTGAAATCATCTCAATTACAAGCATCATAAGATCTGAAAATGCTCACATTTCTGAAACTTTGCATAATATGGATAAAAGTACTTTTCACTTTTGCATATACAATGTTTACATTCATAAAACTTCGCATAAGTTTGATAAAAGTGGTTTTCATTTTTGGATATACATTGTTTGCCTTCTTAAAGTTTTGCATACATTGGATAAAAGTGTTTTGCATCTTTAGATATACATTATTTACATTGTTGAAGCATTGGATGAGATGGTTAGAAGTGCATTTCATTCTAGGTCAAACAATGTTAGTGTCTTACCTATCTAGGTATGCTAAGAAAAAGTCCATATCCTTTCCCTATGAGAGTGTTTTAGTGAAAGAGAATACAACCTTGGACATTCCTAACGATCATATTTGTTCTTCTCCTAATATCTCTCCTATTGGCAAAGAATATATATTGGTGTTAGAAGAACCAATCAATGAGAGTTTTGAGAGTCCTCATTGTTTCTCTCCTCTTACCTCTCTTAGTGTAAAATACATTGATGAACAAGAAAAAACCATAGATAATCATGATTATAACATAATGCAACAAGAGACCATTGAAACCTACCTACATAACACTTCAACTAGTCTAAATTCACCTCTCAACATTTCCCCTCTTGTGATAATGTTTTAGAGGATGAAATTGTAAGTGAGGAATATATGTTGGTGTTAGATGATCAAACCTTTAAGATCTATGACAACCCTATTTATGTTTCTACCCCTACCTATCGTATTTTAGAAGACATTATGGGACAAAGGAGTGGAATTTTGGACAACCTTGACAATCACATTTTTTCTTCTCCTAGTATCTCTCCTAGTTGTGAAGAAGATACTATTATGGTAGAAAATACAATCGATGAAAGTCATGGGAATCTTGATTTCCTCTCTTCCCCTAGAGAAAATATTATAGAATAAGGAAACACCATCATTGATAAGCAAGAAAATCCAACCATCGATCATTCCCTTACTTTTGATGAAGTCATTTTGGAAGAACCAATCCTTGAATTTCAAGAACATTTTGTTTGTAGTTCTCCTAAAAATTCTCCTCCTAGGGAGGATATCATGGTACAATAAAATGACAATAATAGTGATGTGACTTCCTTGGATTATGGTGAAAGGATTATACTAGATTTCCCTTTATTAGAAATACATCAAACCAAGATCGCTGAGGTTATGAATGCACAAGTGTTTGTTAGATCCCCCTTAATTAATGGACCTCCTACATACCCTGTGGGACATCCAAAGAATCCTCTAATTCTTTATCCACCTTCACACAAACCACAAACTCAAAACAAACCAAAACTTATTCTTTACCCACCTAAGAATAATATTGTTGCTCATACATATAACACTAGAAACAATCCACAACCAAGACAAATACCTTCAACATCCATTCCATTACCTAATCCTATCTTGCCTAGTCCCCCTCGTTTTCCTACACGAAGTGGAAAGGAGTATGATCTTGTTGAATAACTTAAGAACACATTTGCTAAGATATCATTGGACCTTATTCAAGCCCCCCCCACTATCATAACATGATTCAAAGTTCCTCGCAACAAGTTCCTATCCCTTCTAATGCTCAACCGAATGACATAGCAGCCCTTATTCAAGAATTAAAAGATGACATTTTTTCCACCAAAGTGAACTCCCCCCTTTGGAAGTGCAAAAAATAAATGATGTTTTTATAATAATAGCTAAATAAAATAGAACATGGATAAAATAAACCCTTATCAACAATGGCTCTACTTTTAATGTGTGTAGCATAAACCTTTTGGATAGGCTTGGTGTGAATAAATCAAAAATTCAACCTGATTCTTTATCTATTAAGGGATTTGACAATGTAGGAAAACAACCTCTTGGTGTGATCACTTTTCCTATTACAACTGGAAAAGTCACATTAGAAAAACCGATCCATTTTATGCCTCACGATCTTTCATATAATCTTCTTTTAGGTAGACTGTGGATTCATGCAATGAATGGGGTGCCTTCTACTCTTCATCGTATCATGAATTATGTCTACAACAACAAAGTGTACACACTTGAAGCTGACATTGACCCAAACAGTTGTTTGAACATTGAGAAAAACAAGGAAAATCCTTTGAAAAAATTAACACCAACTACACAAGTGGAATCCGTACAAGAACAAAAAGGTAAAACCATCAAAATGATATCGCTAGACAATTTGGGATCGTTAAATTTCAAACCAACATTCATGGGAGAATAAAAGATCATAAAGAAAGAATTTGAAAAGGGGAAAGAAAAGGAAATAATGTCAGCACAAAATTTAGAAGACCCTTTGAAAGCATCCACCTCAACCACTTTAGAACAAAATACAACAAAGTACACAACAAAATTTGATGAACTTAATTATGAGCAACCACTGAATCCAAAAGAGATGAAGAATCTTTATGGAAAAGGTTATGAACTTATGAAACAACTTGGATATAGTGGAAAAGGATGTGGTGCTATAGAACAAGGTATTTGTGTTCCTATATAGCCTCACACACAAGAAAAGGCTAGTGGTCTTGGTTATTTCCCTTCAAAAGAAACAAACAAACCTTCACTCAATATCAACACTATTACAAAAGATTCCTCTAAGCCAACTTTAACGGTAGTGCATCTCGAATTGATAGACACTAGTGGTCTTGATCATTATTCTTTGAAAGAAATGAAAGAAATGAAAGAAACAAAGAAATCCTCACTTAACATTAATGTCATCATGCAAAACACTTATGATTCAAATTTGATATATTTTACACACTCTTGTAAAGGAGAGTACAAAATATCACAATCCAAAGAGTCTTGTGTAGATATGACATGTTGTACTAAGCAAGATCAAGAGAGTATCTTGTTGAGACTTCTCCAAGATCATCTGATATATCTCCCTCCAATAAAATGAAATAAATTTTACTACAAGAGTTCATTTTGTGCATATCATAAAGTTTTTGGTCATGCTACTAATGAATGTAAGGCTTTAAGTAACAAAATTCAACATCTTAAGGAATGTCATGCTCTTCCTTGGGTTGAAGCACCTAGTTCCTCTAATTGAACCTTATTCTCATCCTATTCAGCTCATCCTTGTCCTGCACTAAGTGGGGGCAAGGGGTTAGTTAGCCTATTCCTCGTATGTCACTTATCATTGTCTCTTTTGGCTAGTTGATCATCTTTCATGGTCATATAAGAGCAAGCTTGGGATGTGGACAACATGCCTTAAGTTGGCTTGCATGTGACATACATTGATGATGTAGTTCGATTCAGAAACATATGACTTTCCATAGGGATTTCTAAATAAGCTCTCATGTCTTCTTCTACTTTAAAGCAATTTCTCACAGTAATGGTGTTAGAAACCACTTTAAAGTGGGGGCATACATCGACACTCATGTTTCACTATGTGGTTTTCTTTATTATTGTGAGGCATCCTTTTCTTGGTGGTGTCATTGTGTTTGATTTCCTCTGAGAGTGTGACATTTATTTGACTTGTCCTCTCTTAGATACATTAGGCATATGCTCCCTAAGAAGAAGACCTTACATGAACTATGAATAATCCCTTTGAATGTACCTTACACTAATTTGCATTTACAACATTAGTTATATGGCCACCTTGCATAACACACTTTGCATGCCTATGGAGCCATCTTGTTTGTTCACTAGCTCCAAGCATATGAAGTTTTGCTTGTCTCATGAAGCTCAAAGATCATTTTTTGTGTGGCGCCTTATCAAAGTTATCAAGAGGTATAACTTTGGTATGGTTGGATGGGAAGCCAATTCAAGGCATGAATTTCCCTTATCCACTCATGTGTGTGTTTGAGCGCATACCAACCATGTGTGTACCTTCTTGGATTTCTCACCCAGTGGATAACCTAGAGTTTCATTTCCTCAAAGTGATTGCACATTTTTCAGACAAACAACCTAGATTTGATCCACATAGTGTTGGACAAACGATCGAAGCTTGATCCACCTCATTTTTATTTTTACTTGTTTTTGTTTCTCTTTCTTTTATTTATTGACATTACATGATCATGTATCTTGATGTTGCATATTATACACGTTGTGTGTGTCATTTTGTGCTTATGTCGATTTGACATAGGATTTTGGATCCTAGGAGGTTGGTTACCTCCTCAATATTTGTTATCCTAGACCATCTACATTGGTACAATTGGACCCCTCTTGAATGTCTACTTTAGTGTGAGTTTGAAGCAAGTTCATGCTCTCAGTAAAGTGGGGGCCAGATGTAATGACAAAAAAAGGTTCCCCTTTTCCTTGCTTAATTTGGGAATAATTAATGATAAATTAGGCTTTAAGGATGCCTTGACTTAGTGTTGTAATGTGTTTAACATGCTTGCATTAGGTCTTGGGACCTTGTGAACTAATGAACTTAAATTGTACCTTGTTAAGGTATTATGAAGTGTTGTAACACACTTTCACACTTTTCTAAGGTTTTATTAATTAACTAAACCTATTTTTAATCAAAATGTACCATAATCATGCCTTATTTGAAGTGTTGTAAAGTGTTGTAACACACTTTCACACTTTTCTAAGGTTATCATTAATAATTGGGATTTCTTATGCTTTAATTGACCTTTTTACATCCACAAGCCTCATTTAATGCATCTTTTCGAGGATAATCTCGACATAAATCAATATCCAATCACAATTCAAGTGTTTTCTGGCTGTGTGGCCCAAATTTGGTGGTTTGGGACTCATTCGCCACCTTGGGCGAATGAATCCCACCTAATTTTTTGGGTCTTGATCCTAGATTTACACCTTTCTAAGCATTTTTAAAAATGGTCCCATAAATTATGCCTAATGGGACTCATTCACCACCTTGGGCGAATGAGTCTTGTGTGGCTCAAAATCAAAATTAATTCAATTTTTTGGTGGGATTTTATCCTCCTAGATTTGATGTCGGCTTGTAGTGTTGTAATTTTGGGAATTCTTGCATGATTAAGTATAAATACAAGTTTCTTTCACTCATTTTTTGCCTAGCAAGTTGAATTAGCATTCTTATAGAAAGTTTGAGTTCACAAGAGAATTCAAGTGTTTACAAGATCATTTCTAAGGCATTCAAAGGTAAAATTATTCATCAATTATTGTAGAAATTCAAGATCCATCATCATGTAAAGATTATCAACCATCAAGCGTGTTATTGAGCTAGTGTTGGGATGTTGCATTCAAGATTCAAGTTCAAGAATTGTTCTACTCCCATTGTCAAGATCAAGATCTACATCCTTCATGTCCATTTCATGCTAGATTGTTGATTTGTATTACAAGACATTATTCAAGGTATCATTTCTCATGTTTCATGTCCTATGTTGCATGTTTCATGTTCATGTTTCATTATTTCATCATTTGGTTTAATTACCTAAAAGGGGTTTGACCAAGGAAAACCCCTATTCACTAACAATCACCAAGTGTTTCTCCTCTTTACATGTGTGATTATAGGTTTATAGATTGAAGGAAAGTGTATTTGAAGCCTTCAAAAGTACCAAAAGGAAAAAGTTGCAAATGTCATCAAAGTTGTCATGAGAAGTTGTCAAGACTCACGAAAACTCAAATCTAGGGTAAAATATCCATCCAATTTGCATAAAATCATGGAAAAGTGCTTATTTGATCCATCTTCAAAAGCTTGCAAAGTTTCAGTTCAAGATTATGCTCTTGGGATACTTCGTGAAAAAATGGGATTGATCTCCCAAAAGTGGCGAATGAGTCCCACTACAGGCATTTTTTAGGACTTTTGCAGAGTCAAATACCCTTTTTCCAAAAACCTATTCCTATGCAGAAACCTAGATCTAGGACTGAATCACCTAGATTGGTGAATGAGTCCTAGTAGTCCAAATTTTTAGGATTTTTAGTGTTTCAAACCTTGTTCTAGACATCTTTAGGTTTTTGGGTGCATATTTCTGAGATCTCACCTTTCTTAGCATTTTGATTTACATTGCATTTGTGTTTCCAAGTCTTAACTTGGTGGTGAACCCTTCTTGTAATCTATAATAATACCCTAGGACAACCCCTTAGTGAATCTCTTTCTCCTTTGCACACTTTATATTGAAATCTCTAGGGTTGTTCTTGAATGAAACTTGAGGGAAATAGGTCTAGGTCTCCAAACACCTAGTTTGTGCTCCACCTCCCAAGAGGTGGGACACTCATTTCTGTTGCTTCAATTACTAAAACAATAGCAGGTAAGGGAGAGTATGATATATAACATAAGTAAATAATTTGTACAATATAATTAAATACCATTTATGCTATGTAGTGTTCTTCAAAATACTTAATTAAAATTAGAACTAATTTTGACATGTAACTATAGAACTAGGTTCATATATGGTTTGGTAATACATATAGAGTACAAATATTAAAATTACATGACATTTAATTTGATCTAAGCACTTAGTGGTAACCCAAGTAGTAGAAATCTATTGTTATTTGTTTTTAAAGCCTACTTTTGTTGGCCCACAGTTGTTGTTGCACCAAAAGATCGACCTGTTAATTCCCGATACAACTACCAGATTCAATGGATCCACGGGAGGTGGTTAGTCCATGTTAGAAATCCTGAGAGGAGCGCTGACCATCTGCCAACAACTTTCTCCTTGTAAAGTTTGTATTAAGGTAGTTATTAGCAAATTATTGTTGTATTATGTAAGTAGTTACTATAGTGGAGGAAAAATGACACCCCCTCCTCAAAGGGCGAGTGTTCCTCAACTACATCAAGGGAAAAGCTTAGGTGACAAAGGTGGAAGGACAAGAATTTTGGGTTATATTTTATGTTTTATGAAAAATTTTAGAATAAGGATTTTAGAGACTGAAAGAGAAAAATTTAGAAGTCTTGTGGGCAAGCTGACTAGCTCTCATCCAAGGATGACAGTGCGACATGTTGTGGTATTATACGGTCTGAGAATAGAACTTGCTGACATAAACACTAAAGATTCTACTTACATTTCAATAACTAAAATCTAGAAGCTTTACTAAATTAACAGAATAATAAAAATATAACAAAAATAATATAGAAAGAATTAACATGCGTAGATTAAAAAAAATGAAATTAAATGATGAGATAAAAAAAGGAGTAATAACTCACAAGAAGTCCAATGCTATGAAGCCTCCTGCAATGCTCTAAATCAACGACCAATACACATGGAAATGGGGAAAATTGTTGGGGTTGTTTAGGAATTTGACTTAGTCAAACCCCTGTGTAGGTGTTCCAACCTCCACGGACAACCAGATAGATAGATAGAAAAGAAAGTAGATAAATAAATAGGTAGACAAGACGATAGATAGGTTAAAATAAAATATTCTATCAAAATAAAGATGATAATGCAAGAAAAGATCATAGTTACCCTCCTTTGGCAAGTGAGAAAGTCGAAAGGAAGAGCATGCGACCTACCAAATCAAGCCAAGAAGATCAAAATGTTGGTGTAGAGAGCCAAGATATTATAGATCTTGCAAGAATGAGAGAAAATGGTGCAGAAGTGAGCTAGAATGCTTGACAATGAAAGAAAGATAAAGAGAAAATGAATGAATGAAAGATTGAGTGAATGAAATGAAAGAAGATTGAATGAATGAAGAAAAGGCATGCAAGAGGCATTTTTTGGCACATCTACAATCACAGAGGTGTTACAATTTGCAATTAAGTGGAAGTGTAACATCCCCATAGTGACAGAGTCAAGAATATTTTTAGGATGTTTGAGCAACATGCTAACCTCCACAACAAAATTTTTCTTAAAGACCAAAAATAGAGAGGTGAAGGACTAGATTAAGGTTGGGTAAAGGGGAAATTGCATTATCGACCTTTATTAGGCTAAAGGGGAGACTATGTAATGCAAAATTGCACTGGGTGTAATTTTTGGCATTATATTTTTCCCCCACTTTAGCAAGCATATGTATTCTAAAATGTTCAAGATAAAGGAAAAAGAGGTTGAAGAGAATATACCCAGGGAGAAGAGGATGCAGGTCTTCAATCTAGTATATGTAGTAGAGAAGTTGAGGAAAGACATGAAGAGGACATAGGTATTCCATCCAACAAAGTTGAATGCAATCTCACCACAAACATGTTAGCTGCAAACAAAAACGTTAGGAAAAAAAGTGAAAAGTAAACATGATAAAATCCATAGACATGACATAATTTGATCAAATAAAAGATAGCACTGATAAGTATTGCTAGCAAGAAAGAGACCATATGACAAGAAAATAGGCCTATGGCTACGTCAAACTATGTTGTAGGATAGTCACAAAAAAGACAAGTCTAGTCATTGTAATAACCCATTCTAATTATTACTTAATTACATTATTGCAAATGGCATTATGAATATTTAATTTTAAAAACGCATAACTAAGTAGCTATTTTCATTCATAACAACACATGTCTAATTAAAATGAGTCATATATATATATATATATACATATTCAATTTCAATGTCAATGTCAATTACAATATCCAAGTTGACTTGGCTCATAGGGCCACAAGTCAATACAATATACAATTTTACATCAAGGTTACATCTTAGACCAAGATAGTCTTGAAAACATCCAAGGTTTCCTCTTGATGCTCTCCTCCACTAGTGGATGATAACATGGTTGAAGTGCTTTACCACCCAACCACAAAGCTTACACTTCCCCAAAATTCTTCCAACTTGAAGAATACCTAACCCTGCACAAAAAGTTTAGCAAGAGAACAATTTGCAAGGTGGAATTTGGTGTGTACCCACACATCAACATGCATCTCTATTTATGACTAGAAAAATGAAAGATCTATGTTAGGAATGACAGAGAGTGTTATCACAAGGTCCATACATACATAATGGGCTAGCCAAGCATAAAATTAAAGATGCAACAACAAACAATAGGTTTTGGATAAAGCAAAAACCTATACTCTTTGAACTCATTTTTGAAACTCATCTCAGAAGGTAATTTTCAACAACACATTTATCTCTTAGCAACTATCTACCCTCTAGCAACATCTACCTTGAGGTTCTCTAGTCTACTTAGGTGGTGTTCTATTCAAACAAGAGAATGTTCTTTACACATACATATCTACAGAAAATTAATTCAGTCTACATATTTCTTCGACTTAAATTAAATTAGAAAAATGATTCAAATGGAACTGATCAATATATTGTCCATTATTTTCAAGCACATGTCACATGATTACATTCAACGTAATTTAGTATTCATTTAAGAATATTGTCCATTAATTTCAAGCACATGTCACATGATTACATTCAATGTAATTTAGTATTCATTTAAGAATAAAAAGACAAGTAACAAAACAAGGTATGTGACAAGTATGTGTATGTTCGTAGATGAAGGTATATGTGCATACACATATATGTGCCAACTTAATTTATTGATTTGTCCATACATTCTGAAATAAAAAAACCATTATATCAGATTGACTTCCCTACAAGTAATGTTACAGATTGACATATCATTTGTCAAAAATAGAAGTAGAAGAACTAAGAACAAGTCTGTTTGAACAATTTCCACATACTGATATGCTATTTGTAACAAATAAGTTGTTTGTAGCAAAATAATATTGTTTATAACAAAATGATGTTGTTTACAGCTAAACAAATACCGTTTATAACAAAATGATGTTGTTTGCAGCTAAACAAATACTATTTATAACAAAACGATGTTGTTTGTAGCTAAGCAAATACTGTTTATAACAAAATGATGTTGTTTCCAACTAAAAAAATATTGTTTATAAAAAAACTATACTATTTACAGAAGTTTACAGTTTCAGTTCCAAGTTAACCAATACTTCGCTTATTCGAGTCTCAATTAGGGGCCCTTAAGAGCTATTCATTATAATCATGGTCAAATATTTGAAACAACATAACTTTCATTCTCATATTTTATTCAAAGCTCTATCATTTTTAGAACAATTGTATATAATATACATATAAAGAAAATAACCAAACGATACTGGTATTGATTCTTGAAAGGTAGTACCCGAATGACATACTAGTCATTTTAACAAAAGTAATATTTTACACATAAATTGGGATCAATGTTAACAAGGCCTAGGTTTGAAGAATCCCCGTTCACTGATTTTAACAAATTATACCACTGTCATTCTATGGAACGATCAACAGTCAGTTGACTGTTGCTTTGTATTTTAATAGTATCAAGGCCAAAGCCATGCATGCCGACCCTCGGCTTGGGTTGAATCCGTCCAAAGGATGATATGGGTATCATTCGTAGAGAATGATAGTTCACATACTAATCATGCAAGCATATAGATAGAATGATACATCGTTTTTGCATCGTCCTCTATAGATGAGGCGTCATGAAATAATAACACTATGACATAGTAAAACATAGTAGCAAGATAAAAATAACATGATTTACAATAATGGGGTGATATAAGCCCAACCATCACTTAATGCAAAGAGGAAAAAATTTACAACATGGATACCCTTTTATCCAAGCTAAAAGGCAATGGATCTAGCACCCATATGGTGCAGTTAACCAAAGGAATTCTTTCGTATAGAGAATGGCATAAACAAAAGAATTTAGTGGAGAATTATCTACCTACCCTCAAAGGATCTAATAACAATTTATGAATCATTTCATTTATATTCGCAAGCTATTGGCTTCACCGATACCCATGTGAAAGGCTAAGCATAACACATGCAAGAGATAAAATAACAATGGTGAGAACATAAAACTCATAGGTTATTAAGATAATGAACTTCCATGCCAATAGAGAAACATGCAGAGGGTAAGTACAAACAAGAATGGCTACATGGACTTCAACAAAAAATTAAATAAATTTTAAATTGGAAGAATTGCATATCGAGATCCTCGAACATGATTACTATGATTCAAAAGAATTGTTGAAAATATCAAACATACATTGCTCATAAATTAACTAATTGGAAATGCAACATTTTCAAAGAAATTCCATTGAATACCTCTATTTTTTGGTTGATTTTCTCTTGGCTTTTCCTTAGGAAATTATCGAATAGTCTGTTCTCCTCCAGTCTTGCTTGATATTGTATTACCAAAATGGTAACTTTTAGCTTTTTCCCATGCACTCCACCAAAAAAGTCATTTCAAATCTTAATGGGCATTGGTTTTTAGCAGCCCCATACTTCGAATTTGAATATTTTCCATAAATTTGGTTTCAGGCCACGACCTTATGAGAATTTCTCATGATTTTATGTGAATTTTTTCCATATATATTCACACACATATGAACTTTTTATGATATATATGTGTGTGTGTGTACATATATACATGTGTGTATATATATATAGATGTTTATATGTTCACATATCAACATTTAAATAAAAATAAACTTTTATATTATTTCGAGCATCAATGTTTAAATGAAGGGGGTTTTCTTATCCTTTAAATAAGCCTTTCTGAAATACATACATTTGTTTATGTGCTAAGTCATGTTTTCATTTTTCTTTTAGATTCTCAAAACAAAAGATCAAGATAGATAATTAAATAAGAATTCTCATGTATTTCATTTCACAAGTCTACCTTTTCAATCATCAAATCATTTCAAGTCAGATTAATATAATATCCTATATGAATTTCAAATGCAGTTATCATCCCAATTTGTGGTGTGTGCACCCAGATTCCATCAAGCTTACCATTTGATCCAACTAAACAATCCTACTTCAACTGCACCTTCTTGTCCTTCAAACTATCATCCTACAATTGCACACACTTGCACTTACACAATTCATGAGTAACGTTCAATCATGATAAAGTATAAGATAGTTCAAAAGATCACATAGTCAACGATAGTCAACTTCTTTCAAACTTAAAAAGAAAAAATCAAATTTTTCATTGAACATATTGAATTTCCTCAATAATTTAATTTATCATATTATAATTTAAATGCAATAAAAATTGGGTTATGACATTCTTCCCCTCTTGGAAGATACATCATCCCGATGTCTATTTGATCAAAATTAAAGCATATATGTCTATTTCAACATCATAGCATACTGTTACAATCCAAAACATTATAATATTCAATCCAAAATTTTCAAACAAAACTATCAAAGTCTCTTTTTAAGAAAGAAAATGTGGGAAGGAGCGTTCTATTTCTTTCACATCCTCCCAAGTAGCACTATCTTTTGAGTACTGGTCCCATTGGACCTTAAACTAAGCAATATCTCTACTATGCAACTTAATGTTTTATCTATCCAGGATTCTAATGGGATCCACTAGCACCACTCCTAGGTCTTGTACCTATAAGGATTGCAAATCAAGCACATGAGCTACATTAGGATGATATGGATTAAGCAAAGAAACATGAAACACATTAGAAAGTTGAGCCAAAACAGGTGGTAGAGCTAATTTATAAGCATCTGGGTTGATCACTTCCAAAACTTCAAACAAACCTCATATATCGAGGCCAATTTGGAAGACTTTCCAAAAGAAATAGAACTTTTATGGAGCCTGAAAAATAAGAAAACTTTATCCCCTGCCACAAACTGTCTAAGAGTTCTATTTTTGTTAGCATAACTTTTTTGTTGGTTTGTCGCCTCCTTTAGTCTGTGCTTAATGAATCTGATTTATTCTTCCATATCCTTAAGCATTTCAGGTCCTACTATGATCCTATCTTCTAGTCTATCCCAATTGATGGGTGTATGACACTTCCGCCCATAAAGAGCTTCGAATGGTGCCATACCTAGAGATGTGTGATAAGAGTTATTGTAAGCAAACTCTGCCAGTGGTAGGTATTCTTCCCACTTGTATTGTTGGTCCATACAGTACATCAAAGGAGGCATTTGACAACCTAATTCACCCTCTCCATCTTCATGTCAATCTGAGGATGATAAGTTGAGCTAAAATTTAACTTGGTTCCTAATGCATCATTCAGGATCATCCAAAATCTTGAGGTCATCCAAGTATCTCCATCAGAAATGATAGTCTCTAGAACTCCATGTAAGCAGAAGATCTAGAAAAAATTCTTGGTCAGGGTCAACGATCCATCCTTAAGGTTTATTGGAATGAAGTGTGCCACCTTGGTCAACTTATTGATCACAACCAGCATAACATCATGTTGATTCTTTCTCAAGGTAACCCTTATACGAAGTCCATACTGATCACCTGTCATTTATATTTAGGTATGTCATGAGGATATAGTAGCCCCACTAGATGTGCATGCTCAACCTTGACCCGCTGACACTTTAAGCATATGGATACGTATTGTACTACATCCTTCTTGAGTTTAGGCCAAAAGTACATAGTTTTCAATTCTGCGATCATCTTGGATATTCTGGGGTGTCCTGAATAAGGTGCATTATGAACCTCTTCTAGAACCAACTTCCTCAACTCTCTAGAGTTTGGAATATAAATTCTTCTCTGGTATCTCAAAATTCCATCTAGTTCTATCTCATACCCCTCAAACTGATGATTTGATGGATTCTCTGCTAGAGTGCTCTTCACTCTTTTGTAGTGCTCATCCCATAGCAAATGTTGTATCACATTTGTCTTAAATTAGACCTTGTTGAGATCATGGATGATAGATGTCTTGGTCTACTAAGAGCATATTCCACTCTATTCTCTTTCCCTTTCATGTACTCAATTATGAAGTCATACTCACTAAAGAATTCCAACCACCTTCTTTGTCGTGCATTAAGGTTTGGTTGAGTAAAAATGTATCTTAATCCTAAGTGACCTATCTTGAGCTCAAATGGATTTCCCAAGAGGTAATGCCTCCACATCTGCAAGGCATGAACTATTGTGGCCAACTCTAAATCATGTTGTGCATAATTCACCTCATATTATTTAAGCTTCCTTGATTCATATGCTACCACTTGTCCATCTTGCATTAGTACTGCTCCCAATCCCTCGCTTGAAGCATCTATGATTACAATGAATATTCCATTAGGATCAAGGATAGTCAGTATTGGTTCTATCATGAGCCTCTCCTTCAAGATTTGGAATGCTTGTTCACATTTCTCGGTCCATTCAAACCATGTTCCCTTTCTTTGGAGTGATGTGATTGGAGATGCAATCTGGGAGAACCCTTGCACAAACTTTCTATAATATCCTATGAGGCCCATGAAGCTACAAAATTCTAACACATCCTAAGGCACCTACCATTTTGTGATCACCTTGATCTTTTCAGGGTCCACAAAGACTCTCTCATCTAAAATAATATGGCCTAGGTAGTGCACCCTTTCTTGATAGAACGAACACTTGGATAGCTTGCCAAAGATTTTCTTTTCTCTCATCCACTGTAGAACTATCCTTAAGTGCCTATCATGCTCTTCGACAGACTTTGAGTAAACTAGGATGTCGTCAATGAAAATCAAAACGAAATCATCCAAACACTCAACACACTATTCATGAGGTTCATGAAAGTTGCACATGCATTGGTCAAACCAAAAGGCACCACAATGAACTTGTAATGTCCATACAAAGTTTGAAAGGAATTCTTCAAAATATCTTCTTCATTTATTCTCAATTGATGGTATCCTGACCTGAGATCGATTTTGGAGAACATTGTCACTCCCTTCATCTGGTTAAACAACTCATCGATTCTTGATGCGCGCCTTGTTCAACATCTGGTAGTCTATACACAGACACAAGGTTCCATCCTTCTTTTTCACAAAGATAACGGGTGCTCCCCAAGGAGACACAATGGGTCTTATGAACCCTTTGTTTAATAATTCCATTAACTAGGCCTTCAACTCATAGAGTTTGGTGGTAGTCATCCAATATGGTGCTTTGTATTGAGGCTCAGCTCTTGGTACAAGGTCAATAGAGAATTCAAATTCCCATTTCGGAGGTAACTCTGTGAGTTCGTCAGGAAATACATCTCGAAACTCCTTGAGAATAGGATAGTCATCTAAATACAATTCCTTGCTATCATGATTCTTGATATGCACAACATAAATGGCACATCCCTTCTAACAAGCCTTTTTGAGTTGCATAGCAGAGATTTGTCTAAGCTTTAAGGGTCTTTGCATCCCATAGATCTTGACTGGGTTCCCATAATTATCTAGACATTTAACTACATTATCTTCATAGTTCACTATAGACTTATACTTGGTTAACAAATTTATTCCCAAAATTACATTGTATGAGACTAAAGGTGCCACATGTTGGTATTTTTTAAGAACCAAACTTAATCTCAGTCCTTACCTATGAATCTGCCATAACTCAAATATCAACAAGGTTGAGGATTGGTCAACATTTAAGTGAAGCATTTAGAACCTCACTTCTTCTCTTCGAGCTCTATGAAACCCAAGAGGGCAATCCTATTTATGCTCATAATATCTCAATTTGATCAAGATAATTTCCTCACATAGATGTATTCCTCAAGAAACCAACATCATCCAAGGCTTGGTAGACCTCTTATGAAATTGCTATTTGTTTCAGGGAATACACTTATACTAAAGGTTGGTGTGATGTAATTTAAAGTATGTTATGAATTCATTCCCATTCTAAATCTATGGCCAGATTCATTACTAGCTCATTCAAGCACAAGATAAACTAATAGAAAAACCATTGTCCTATTTGAGGGAACAATGGAATCATACTTTGCAATCAATCAGTAATACAATTATAATTGAACATCAGTAATCAATGGACTATCGACATGCTACCTTGCAGCATCCAACTCTCTATGTTTTTAAAACATTGCTTCCTTACCAAATCCTATATCCTTTTCCCACAAACTAATGGTCTCATTTTAGCATTAAATCAACTCTTTGAATTGAAGCACAAACAAACCCATTCATTCAATGCAAATGACAGAAGACAAATGAAATTATAATTAACAATTTCATTCATAATTTGTAAGAAAATACACAAGGGAGCAATATTTTAGAACTAATATTCTCTTTCATTACTGATATTGCTTTGTAAAAATATATTTAAGATCATCATACAGTATAACTTATGCCCTAGACTGGCTTTTGATATATTCACTAATTATTTATTTACATTCTATTTGCTCCTTGAGCATAGCTTTCACCTAGACCTTTTTTGGACTCAAAATTTTTTGAACTCTATAACTTCAGCCATGAAATCCCCTTTATAAATAGGGGAGCAACAAGCATCTGGCTGAGTCACAATTTCATTTCAAAAAATTAATTTCAACTGATTCTTCGAAAAGCTACCCAGGCGGTTTTATGGAATCATTTGAGAACAGGGGAGGACAAAAGACAAAATACATGTGTAAGATATTATTAGTCATTGTTGCCACGTCCATGTTGAACAAAAATGATTATGTATCATATTAGTCGGAGGACCTCCACATCAGCATGGAAGAGTAAAAGACAAAAACCATAGACATATTGAAACAAATGCCTCCTATGCAAAGACCATGGTGTCATCTAGAACAAAAACAAGGAGAAGACCCTATTCAGAGTCGTCAGTATTAGAGAATGCTCGACCACTCCTTGTTTGTGATGAAATCAGAGGAACCATTACCACATCATCACTAGAGCTCCCATATGGCACCAAAGAGAGAAGATACTGGCCATATAAACATCTGAAGGAATCTCAAAGAGCACAATGGGAGAATTATGTTTTCCTAGTTAGGCCCTATGACTCTTGTCTTTTTCCTTGGCCTTCTTCGCTGGTTGAGCTAGCTCCTTTCCCTTAAACTTGACCATTTCTTCTAGAATGGTCTTGATTCTCAAGTTGTAGGTACTTTGTACAATTGCTTTCTTCTTATGACCTCGATCCCTCCTCTTACCCTTTGAAACCTCAGGGGATGCTTGGTTTGATTGCTCAGTTATAGACATATCCTCATAACGCTCAAACACATTAAGCCGATTAGACATCCTAATGGGATGAATTGGCACACCCATCTTTCCCATCAACAGAATGAACAAAAGTTGAAAATTTAAATGACTCTGAATCAAAGCTGCAGGGAAGCACAACTACAAACCTAGACAATTGCAACCAGTCCTAGAAAAGGAATTCCTAAATAGACTAAAGCATGAACAACAAAGATCCCAATTAAAAACTAACTCACCCAAGACAAGAACATTCACTATTCAACTCAGGGAGAATTAACACCTTCACACTTCTTCACTAACCCACACCTCACATTCACTGAAGACTAGAAATATGGTGAAGATGAATAGCGAACAATCTGCAGTAAATAGATATTTTGGATCATGCAAAAATTAATTATTCAAGAACTCCTCATGCAAGTGAGTTGATAACTTAGTAGCTCAACTTTGAATATGGGTCGTCAATCTTAAAGCATTTAAAATTTCATCTATGGCAATCATGAGCATCATTTTTCAGCCATTAGCAACTTTTTCCTAGAAAATAATGATGCCACCTCAAATGTTGTTGTGTCCTCGCTTAATCCTAATTAATCATACGTGATCTAACAATTAACATGCATTTCCAACTCAATCTGTGCTCCTTCATTAATATCAGCAAAGTACATAAGATCGATGTTTTGGAGAGAATAGTTCCTTATATACTTCATTGCTAATCATTGGCCTCCCCCAAATATTAGGGTGTAATCAGTGATGAGAGTATTACTATGATGAATTTCAGTCTGTTGGATCATCTTGTTTTAAAGCCACATTAATGGTTCTCCATTCATCTTGCTACTTTCCTTTTTTCTTTATATGATGTCCTCTAGATTCTGCAACGTTGCATTTTCCAGCAATAGTTGTTACCTATCGCTAATGCATCTCGTCTTTCATCATCTTCATCAACGATGTAAGCATCCATGCGATGAAATATCAACCCTTGAATTTGTGGCCCATCTTTGATCACATTCATTTTCCCATCACACATCACTAAGTAAAACTTCGCACTTTGGATCCCATTAGCGACGAGAGATACAGTGAAGAGACAAGATTAAGACACGTACACCTACATGAAAATCAATAGTACAAAAGACATCGCACATAAGATCTTTTCAAATTAGCGAAAGAAACCTTTTAGAGAATCTCATCGCTCATCGCTATTTTGAAACTTAAGCTTTGGAATGAATCCACGATGAGCGATAAAGTACAAAAGAAACAGGCTATCGCTCATCACTAATTCTCCTCATACAATTTACAAGTAATTAGCGATGAGAGATCTTCACAGTGACATTGTGTATCACATATCGCTAATATAGAACTTAGCACTTAAAACATATCCATGATATGCGATGCTCGGGAAACCCATCATATCGCTCATCGCTAATTGAAATTTATCATTTCATAATCATTTGTGATGAGCGATGAAGATAAGAACATAAGGTTAGAGGCCATCGCTTATCGCTATTACAATACTCAAGGCTCAAAAGCCATTAGCGATAGGTGATTCTTCAACAATACAAGGAACATCACTCATCGCTCATTGATATCAAGAGCTCCAACAACTATTTGTGATGAGCAAAATTAAAGAAATACCACTCATCGCTTGCCGCCAATTCATAACATACACTTCTAAAGTAATCAGCGATGAGTGATAAGGATAAAAGGTCGACAAGACTTAAGTGAAAACTTTTAGGCACGTGATCATAAGTTGTTCTAATAAAGGGGACCCTCTAGGATGATACGATAGAAAGGGCTCAAAGAATCCTAAGTCATAAAATGTAAAGGATGTAAAGGCCAAAAAGGCTCTTTCCTTAACCTTATAAAAAATAAGAAAATTAGACCTAGGCAAGGGAGACCAGTTACCCTACGACCGTGGATGGCATAAGATGTTTTAATGTGATTGGCAATGGGAAATAGGAAGTGAACAATGAAATAGAACCCCTCAATAGTGAAGGGAAAATAAACTCTAACCCCTCAGGTACCAACCCAACATTCAAATGTAACAAGGATTTGAGATGGAACATAAAAAAAGTTTGTAGTTTCCATTAGTGGCTCTAGTTGGGGACATCTGTTCCTCAGTGAACAAAGTGAGAATCCAAAATCTCAGGTGAAGCAGACCAAGAACAAAAAAAAACCAAGGACAAAGCAAGAGAACCAAAACCAAACAACATATGTATAGTATTTACATAAATTACAGGGCTAGACTAGTCTTAAAACTGGGGTTTACCTTTGTCAAAAACCCTATTCTCCATTGTTTGCACCATGCCCAAGGTAAAAATATTATCATGAAGAATCCACCAGTTGATCATGCTACAACTATTGTGTTCAACCATTATAGACATGTTCCTAATCTTGCACTTATCTCTCTCATTTATGTCCCTTTGTGTGTCGAAATCAGGTGTTAACTAGAATATATGATTAGTGTAGCACTCCACCTGACTCAACTTATCATTATATTTCATCAAATGCTCACTTAATTGTCTTGGGAAAGTGAAACATTCATAGTCCATTTGACTGATATCAGATTCATTAGGATCAACACCATACCCATCATGTGTAGTAATAAAAAACACCGATATACAAGCTCCTTTTCAAGTTGTTGTTCATATGCCTCAAAACAATATAAATCAATTATGTTGCTCAATGATTCATTTTCTTGAAAAATCAATTTCTCATAATCTAGGGCACTTTCATTTTTACTTAAAGCAAAATCCTTCTTATAAAAGGCATCATTTATATCATTCCAGATATCATAAATGACTTCTGTCAAAAAAGAGTTGTGGTAACCATCTCTTCCTAAAATATTGGAGAAAGAGTTCCCAAGTAATCTAAGCAAGTTGAAGATTCCTTTCTAACTTTTCATTGTCCCACCAAGTAGCTACTTCTCTTGAAAGCTAATACGTAGCCCATGCAGCCTTAGTCTAATCGGATAGGTTACAAAGTCTAAAATATTTTTCCATCTCAATGATCCATGCCTTAACTCCTGCTTTGATGGCTTTACCATCAAACTTAGGTAGGGCTACTCTTTTGAGATCTTTTCCAAGTTCTTCCTCAATTCAACCTTGAGGGATTTCTACTAGACCGCCATCCCCCTAATTGACTTCTACATTCCTATGAACCCAATCCTCGTGTGCCACTCAAACCTTATGTTCTATGTGGTCCATACGAGCCTCTTGCCTATTCAAAAGCTCTAGAATTTGTTCCAACCTCTTGTTTGGTCCATTTTCTAACCCACTACCACCCATCTCTTGCCTGGTGGTCACCATATTGGCTTACACTCGACCTACATCACATTTCACATCTATCGTAACTTAACTCTAGGTTCTATGAATAAATGTACTTATTCTACATAACATTACATAAACATGCATATATTCCTCATTCATTGAATATATACAAATTCATACATAATAACATATTTTGGAGTTCTTCATTTGAACACACCAAAAATAACATCTTGCTTTATTTATATTAGGGGTGGATCAATAGACCCTTATTTACAAAAGCTTCTTGTTACATTTAATTAGTTTTCTTGTTCTCAAAGAAAGGACACTCCTTGGGGTCCTCGCTAGAATTTACATCTATTTTATCAAAGGAGGAGGGTTGAGCACGCAAAATCTCCTTTTCCTCCTTAGTCAATAAGGGTTTGTTTTGTCCACACCTAAGAGGCCAATCTCTAATTGCAGAAAGCTTCTTAACCTTAGGGGTTTGCTTTGATTCCTCAATCTTCTTGCCTCTCTCTAGCTTAAGTTGAGTGAGTGGTTGAGCTAGAGTCTCATCGTCAGGAATCTCAAGTTGAACCTCAGTCTTTGCATTTTCTTCCATTATGAATTTCTTGTTTGAGGTCCTAACGGTCTTCCCTTTCTTTCATCCCGACTTAGACCTTCCCATACTTGCATTCAATCCAAGTTCAGTCAATCCTTAGGACAACTCAATTTGGGTCAAGGGTCAACTATCCCCTAATCATGGCTATTGTGGACTCCAAAGGCCTAGAGTTGAACCCTAAGCTCTAATACCAAATGCAATAATTCATTCTAATTATTACTTAATTATATTATTGCAAATGACATTATGAATATTTAATTTTAAAAAGACATAACTAAGAAGCTATTTTCATTTATAGCAACACATGTCTAACTAAAATGAGTAATATATATATATATATATATTCAATTTCAATGTCAATTACAATATCCAAGTTGACTTAGCTCACAGGGCCACAAGTCAATACAATATACAATTTTACATCAAGGTTACATCTTAGACCAAGATAGTCTTGAAAACATCCAAGGTTTCCTCTTGAAACTCGCCTCCACTGGTGGATGAGAACATGGTTGAAGCGCTTTACTGCCCAACCATGAAGCTTACCTTTCCTTGGAATTCTTCCAACTTAAAGAATACCCGACCTTGCATGAAAAGTTTAGCAAGAGAATAATTTGCAAGATGGAATTTGGTGTGTGCCCATACATCAACATGAATCTCTATCTATGATTAGAAAAATACAAGATCTATGTTAGGAATGGCAGAGAGTGTTATCAAAAGGTCCATGTACATACATAATGGGCTAATTGCTTGGCCAAGCATAAAATTAAAGTTACAACAACAAATGATAGGTTTTGGATAAAACAAAAAGCTATACTCTCTGAACTCCATTTCAACACCTATCCCAGAAGATAACTTTCAACAACACAGTTATCTCTTAGCAACTATCTACCCTCTAGCAACATCTACCCCGAGGTGCTCTAGTCTACTTAGGTGTTGTTATTATATTCAAACAAGAGAATATTCTTTACACATACATATCTACGAAAAAATAATTTAGTCTAGTTATTTCCTCGACTTAAATTAAATCAAAAAAATGATTCAAATGGAACTAATCAATACATTGTCAATTCATTTCAGGCACATGTCACATGATTACATTCAACGTAATTCAATATTCATTTAAGAATAAAAAGATAAGTAACAAAAGAAGGTATATCACAAGTATGTGTATGTACATAGATGAAGGTCTATGTGCATACACATATATGTTCCAACTTAAGTTATTGATTTGTGCATACATTATAAAATAAAAATCATTATATCAGATTGACTTCCCTACAAGTAATGTTGCAGATTGACATATCATTTATCAAAAATACAAGAAGTAGAAGAACTAAGAATAGTTATGTTTGAATAGTTTCCACATATTGATATGTTGTTTGTAACAAATAAGTTGTTTGTAGAAAAACAATGTTGTTTGCAGCTAAACAAATATTGTTTATAACAAAACAATGTTGTTTGTAGCTAAACAAATACTATTTATAACAAAACGATGCTATTTACAACTAAACAAATACTGTTGATAACAAAACGATGGTGTTTGCAGCTAAACAAATACTGTTTATAACAAAATGATGTTGTTTTCAACTAAACAAATATTGTTTATAACAAAACAATGTTGTTTACAATTTTAGTTCCAAGTTAACCAATGCTTCATTTATTCGAATCTCAATCAGGGACCCTTAGCTATTCATTATAATCATGGTCAAAGATTTGAAATGACATAACTTTGATTCTCATGTTTTATTAAAAGCTCTATCATTCTAAGAACAGTTGTATATAATATACATATAAAGAAAATAACCATACAATACTGGTATTGATTCTTGAAAGGTAATAAAACTCAAATAACATACTGGTTGTTTTAACAAAAGTAATATGTTACACATAAACTAGGATCAATCTTAACAAGGCTCGGGTTTGAAGAACCCTTGTTCACTGATTTTAACAAATTATACCACTATCATTCTATGGAATGACCAACAATAAGTTGAGTGTTGCTTTGTATTTTAACAGTACTGAGGTCGAAGCCATGCATGCCGACCCTTGGCTTGGGTTGAATTCATCCAAGGGACAATATGGGTATCATTCATAGAGAACGATAGTTCACATACTAATCATGCAAGCATATAGATAGAATGATATATCGTTCTACCATCGTCCTCTATGGATGAGGTGTCATGAAACAATGATAACACTGTGACATAGTAAAACACAACAATATAAAAATAGCATCATTTACAATAATGGAGCGATATAAGCCTAGCCATCACTTAATGTGAAGGGGCAACAATTTACAACATGGATACCATTCAATCCAAGATCGAAGGCAATTGATCTAGCACCCATATGGTGCAGTTAACCAAAGGAATTCATTCATATAGAGAATGGCATAAACATAATATTTCATTAGAGAATTAGCTGCCTGCCCTCAGAGGGGGTGATAAGGATCTATAAATTATTTCATTTCTATTCACAGGTTATCGGCTTCATTGATAGCCTTGTGAAAGGCTAAGAATAACACATGCAAGAGATAAAATAACAATGTCGATAACGTAAAAATCACAAGGTATTAATATAATTGGATTCCATGCCGATAGAGAAACATGCACAACGTAAGTACAAATAAGAATGGCTGACATGGCCTTTAACAATAAATGAAATAAATTTTAAATCGAAAGAATTGCATATCGAGACCATCGAACAGGATTACTATGATTCAAAAGAATCATCAAAAATATCAAACATACATTGCTCATGAATTAACTAACTAGCAATGTAACATTTTCAAAGAAATTCCATTAAATACCTTTGGTTTTTGGTCGATTTTCTCTTGGATTTTCCTCAAGAAATCATCAAACAACCTGTTCTCCTCCGGTCTTGCTTGATACTGTGCTACCAAAATGGGAACTTTCAACTTTTCCCATGCGCTCCACCAAAAAAGTCATTTCAAATCTTAATGGGCATTGATTTTTAGTTGCCCCATACTTCAAATTTGAATATTTTCCATAAATTTGGTTTCATGCCATGACCTTATGATATTTTTCTCATGATTTTATTTGAATTTCTATCAATATGATAGTGTTAATTTCGATTCCAAATTTGATCCTTTTTTTAAAAAAAGAATATAAATAAATACATACATATATATAAAAATATACATATATATACATATATACACATACATATAGATATATATACATATATATATACACATACATATAGATATATATACATATATATACACATACATATATATATATACATATATATATACATATATATATATATATACATATATATATACACACACATATATATATACATATAGATATACATATACATATATATATATATACACACACACACACACAAATGAACGTTCTATGATATATATATGTGTGTGTATGTGTGTGTGTATACATATATACATGTGTACACACACAGACATATATATTATAGATGTTTATATGTTCACATATCAACATTTAAATAAAAATGAACTTTTATTTTATTTTGAGCATCAATATTTATATGAAGGGGGTTTTCTTATCCTTTAAATAAGCCTTTCTGAAATACATATATTCATTTATTGCTAAGTCATGCTTTCATTTTTCTTTTAAATTCTCAAAACACAAGATCAAGATATACAATTAAATAAGAATTCACATTTTTTCATTTCCCGAGTTTACCATTTCAATCATCGAATAATTTCAAGTCAGATTAATATAATCTCCTATATGAATTTCAAATGCAGCTATCATGCCAATTTATGATGTGTGCACCCAGATTCCATCAAGCTTACTGTTCGATCTAACTAAACGATCCTACTTCAATTGTGTTCTTGTCCTTCAACATGTCATTTTGGAATTGCACACACTTGCACTTACACAGTTCATCAGTAACATTCAATCATGATAAAGTATAAGATAGTTCAAAAGATCACATAGTCAACGATGGTCAACTTCTTTCAAAAAATTTCAAAAAAATATCAAAATTTTCATTCAACATATTGAATTTCCTCAATAATTCAATTTATCATATTATAATTTAAATGCAATAAAAATTGGGTTATTACAATCATGTTGCTCCCAAACTAGACAACGAGATCATAAGACATCAATATATATTTTTAAGACATTTTTAGAAAAAAAAATAAGAGTAAGAAGATATGATAGCCCCCCCTTAGAATGATATGTGCTACAAAGAGGAGCACATGTCATTCTAAGGAGAAGATAAAGACAAAGAGATGTTGTGGCATGAAATACACATCGAGATGTATTCATGGAATGTTGTCACACTAGGGACAACACATAAAATCTATGACATCAAGAAAAAAAAAAGATAAAGAAATCAAGATCATAGGAGGATCCAATTATTCAGGTTCATAATTGAGCATAGATGTTTGTATGTAGATAAGATAGTATAATGTATATGAACTTTCATCACCCCTCAAATAGATTGAAATGGGAAGAAGAGAACATGAAGACAAAATAAAAAGTGGGGTCAACATGGAAGAGGCCTAAATGCTCCAATGCTTTGAATCATTCCCGACATGAAAAAGAGAAGTTTATGATAGATAGAAGAGTGATGAGAAAAATAGAAAAGGTGTACAACATATTTTCTATCTTATATCCAAGTACCTAAAAGGGTAGCAAGGGTCCCCCAAGCGAGAGCACAAACATAAACAAACAAGCATGAGGGAGACACAAAAAAATAAACACAAATCTAATCTAAAGATAAAAAAGAGGTACAACTCTACTCCGACACCTCCAAAAGTCATCCTGCTCTCAATCTAGATCATCGTAGGGGGGGAAGATGAGCTTGTAGGGGGATAGAAAGGGCAGTGCTTGTTGAATCGCCTGCAACAAGATCCAAAGAGGAAGCCCCCTTGAGGTCTCCATCAATAAGCTTGTGTGAGGTCAACGTCATCGATCTAGTAAAGATAGATGACAGAGTCAGGATATCCTCCAATGGGTCAAACATACACTTTATCAGAGTGAAGTGATATGAGTAAATGGGAGAAGGATGAGAAACTCGAGAGTCTTGACCTCAAAAAAAGGGGAAATGACAAACTTTGGGGAATGAGGTGTTGTTTCTATCACAAGAACGATACAAGCCAAAGTAGAACAAGATGCAGAAGACAAAGAAGACCTTTGTGACCATCATTTGAAATGAGGTCATCCTACCAACTTATAGTTAAGTGGAGGATATGGGGTCCTCACAATAGAAGTGGAAGAGGGGGAAGGAGAAGAAGCCATGGTAGTACAACCTTTGTATGAGGCATGTCAATAGGCCTTGAGAAATGAGAAAGATATGGTAAAGAAGTGATGAAAGGAGGCTCTAGAAAAGGATCAATGAATACTTGCACCCACTTAGGGTGAGGCTTATCAGGATCTGCTAAGGAAGTTGAAAAAAAAAAAAGGTGATCGAAATAGAAGTAGGAATGGAAACAGAAATAGGAGTAGAAAAGAAAGTAAAAGGGCAGACAAGGGCATAAGCAAAAAGAGCAGGTGCATCCTTGGTCTTTTACGAAGCTTCGTGCTCTCGAGCCAAATTCATTGATAATGCTTATGCTCACATGCAAGTGTATTACGATGACTATGGGCACTAGGAGGTACAACTTGAGAAGACTCTGGGGGATCCTATTCCACTAGAGGAGTAGCCTCCACAATCATCACTAGTGGAAGAACAAGCTCTTGAGGAGGGATAGGAGGAGGTACATAGAGAGATACAGGGGTCTCAACCATGAGCCCCTTTCCTTTTTCTACTTTAGAGGAAAATGGATGAATGGGAGGACACCTTAGAGGTTGGGATGCAGGAAAAACTCCACGAGAATGCTTCCTCGGTCGGGGAACAATGGGTAAAATTGGGAGTTAGAAGATTTGTGGTTTGGACTTCCATAGCACGGGCACCTTTCCTTTTCCTATGCCAAGCATAGTAGTAGGAACAAAAGACACCACCAAAGGTTGTGAAGATACAAAATAAGAAGAGGGAGGAGAATGCCTGTGTGAGAGATTGTTTGTCCTTAGCCTTTGACGGGGTAGAGGACGAAGCATGTTGTTGTGCATGCATAGAGACCTTCATAAAAATAACATGGGAAAAAGGAGATAAAACAATATTAGAGACCGAACCTCCAGTTGGGTGTGTGCAAGAAGTTGTGTCCACTTTTTGGCCAAAAAGTGGAAGTGTTTTCCCTAATTTTTAGAATTTGTCACATCTGACCTTAAAATTTGAAGCACTTAGAGATGGAATCTTAAAAAAAGTCATGGAGCATAAAATATACTACTCAGAGTCTAGTTTCTAAATATGTAGTTTATTTTAATACCTAGATGATACAAATTAATTTTCAATAGGCATTTCTAAAAACCACTATTTAAAAGTCACTTTTTTTTACCATACCATGCACATGTATGTCATTCATATTTAAATAAATAATCGTATATTAACTAAATCCTTTTTGGGAAAATATTTGTAACACACTGAAGCACACTTTCCATTTTTTTTTGTAATTTTTTATTGAATATTATTTTTGTTAATTTTTTATTGGCCATATTTGTTGCTTTGAAAAATTATGTTCGTCACACATAAGATGACCTAAACTTATCACTTTTTTATTTTCTTTTCAAATTGAAAAGAATTCTTTGAAGTACGCTTTTCTACAATTCATTTTTCAAAAAATTATTTTAATAAAAAGTTATTAAAATACTTAAAAGCCCTGACATTTCAAGTTGATGGACCAATTTCATCAAAAATTAATCAAAAAATAGAAAAAATAATCTACTTGTAAAAATAATTACATATTTGGAATCTATATTGTTTCATCTATAATGGGTTTTAATTTCGTCAATTTTTTTTGACAAAAAGGTCTTCAGACATATGCCCAAAGTCACTATTTTTTTGCGACATTGACATGACCTTCAAGTTGCAAGTCAAACCAGGTCTAAAGCTTAGGTTCGGGTCCCCAAGCCTTTTCCCGAACCAAAAAACAAAGCATAAAACTTCATATTTTAAAAATGGGATCCCATTTCATAAAAAATAATTTTTTTATGCTTTTACGAAATGGGATCCCATTTTGAAAAGTTGCCAAAAATGGAAAGTTTTCAAAATAGATTGCCAAAAATAGAAATTTGTCAAAAGTGGAAAGTTTTCAAAACGAGATCCCATTTTAAAAAAATCAAGATCCTGTTATGCAAAACAGGATCTCAATTAAAAAAATGGGATCTCATTTTAGTTTTAGGCTTAAGACCCCAAAGCAAAACAAGATCCTGATTGCTAAAAAATGGGATCCCAATCTTCATTTTTCATGATTTTGAGATTTTTTCTAAGGCAAAAACTTCCACCTTAAGTGGAATCAACTTCATGCTTTCACCTAGTCTTATACCTAAAGTAGGCCTTGTAGAGCAAATCCCCTCTAGGCGATAAGGGTCTGATTGGAGTAGGCTAGAAATGGTCTAGAGAAAAGCCCCCACATGACACAAATGGTTTATATCTAGTGTCTTGGATAGTACACACCATGACATCATGAGGAAACTTCAAATATTTGTGGACGACCGAGGCAACCGCATTCATGGAGATTAGTTAGGGAATGCTTAGTCTAACCATAAATAAGTCGGATTCAGGTATCACAACAAATGGTACTTTAAGAGATTTAGGTCCGATAAGGATCGACAAAGAGATAGAGCCAATAGGTGGGACAAAAATTCCATCATGAGTATGGAGCGTGGTATGTGACTCATCATATTTCTCCTAATGTAGAATTTTTATAAAGAGGGTCTCCTCCATGATGACATTGACCCAACTAGCAGGGTTAACCTTAATTCTACTCACGATGTTATCGTTGACTCAAGCTGGTAGGTCATGTGGTGTGAATATTATGTGGGGTGTCTTATCCACATGACCCAGAGGAGGAATATGAGTGAATGCAACCATGTTCACATATTTAGATTGGCTAGGATCAACAGATGAAGAATAAAGCATTAGCAGGTTGGTAGAATGGGAAGGGAAAGGATCTATGTATATCTACAACTAGTTGTTAGGCTTGGCTACTAATTTATTAGAATTATATTTCTTACCATCAAGTTGAATAGCATTGTTGTCGATGTGGTCTTGGATGAAATGTCTAAGACATACGCATCATTCGGTATCATGATGTAGAGACTTGGTGGTATTGAATTTTTTTTTGTATGTCATACTAGTTAGGATAGGGTTTGGACATTGATCTTATTTTTGGGAGGGAAATTAATCCATCTTTTAGCAATTTTTGAAGAAAACTCATATAGGACTTAGATAATTTTGAAAAGATTATGTTACATACTATAGAGTTCTTTTTTGTAGGAACAGATGCCACGTTTTCTACCACTTTATTCCTTTTTGATTCCCCATAAACAAACATGTCTAATCGATTATCTGGACGAGAGGATGAGGACTAGGAACCCCCGTACGAAGCCACCATTTGTTGATATTCACGCAGTGCAAAACACAAATGAGAAAAGGAAGGATACTTAAACAGGAGGAATTTCTCTCACAATGTTGGTAGTAGGTTTCTAATGAACAAACATTATACATGTCAAAATTCAACATGGCATAAGATATTTGGGAGAATATGGATTGATAATGAGAAATAAAATCATTTACTTTTTCATGAGTTCCTTGGATGCATCGAACAAGATCAGTGAAGGTGATCTTCGGCTTGATGTTTTCCTAAAATTTTTGTAAGAACTTATTTACTAATTGGTTGAAAGAAAAGATGGAATTATCAAAAAGTGAGCAAAACCATTCCAAAGCAACTTTCTTGAGGGATCGTGGGAATAACTTCACAAATAAAGCATCATGATAAAAGAAATCAGTACACATGGTAGTAAAGGATGAGACATGTGTCTACGAGTCACCTCTACCATTGCACTTGTCGAACTTAGGAATCTCCACCCCTTGAGGGATGGGAGTATTCAAAATAACAAGGGCTAAAGGGATATGATGATAATACAGTTGAAGCACAGATTGAGAAGTGGAACTAGTCTGGTTTGCTAATTGTGATTACATCTGTCCCATGTTTTGTAATAGAGAATTAAGGACATGATCGGTTGATGGAGCTTGACTAGTTATGGTTCTAGAGGTCTGAGTTCCAGATGTAGGAATTTCAAATCCCAAAGGGACTTGATTAACTATAATTCTAGAACCCTCCTGGGGAATTGTGTTGGTATTATTAGCAGCAGAGATAGAGGGAACAAAAGGACCCATATCAACCATATGCATAGACACTCCTGGCATCAGAACATATAACTAGCAGCCAATGATTCATGATTGGACATCTTGTGGGTTGCCCAAGATAGAAGTGTACGTGGGGACATGGGTTTCCACTATATTATCAATCCCTTGAAGTAACTCTAGACCTCTATAATCCAAAATAAGTATATTTCTCAAGCCGTTAAGGAGAGGAGTAGCTTGAGAGTATTTGTTTTATTTTGTTAAAAAATATTCAAACTCTCCAAGTCTCACTTCCAAAGAATGGATCTTCTCAACAAGAACTACAAGAGTAGATTCATAAGCTATGGGAGAGGAAGAGTTAGAAGGAGTGGTTGGTGGAGACTACACTTGAACTTCAATTGATGGATGAGTGAAAATAAAAGGAGGGGAAAAATTGAATGAATATCTTGTAGAGAATTCCTCAAACTCAAGACCTTGGCGGGGAGGACTGAACTATCTTCTAGACCCCATATCTAGATGTTGATGACTACTCCTAACTACGTGTTCGAAGGTAGTGGACTAGGTCATGAAACTCATAAAAAGTGTCACAACACTATCTGATACACATCCCAACAAGAGAGAGGAAAATGTCTTGACAAAAAGACAAAGGTAAGAATAGGTTCATGTCAAGTTCACCAAAATGTAGTAGAGGAAAAATGACACCACCCTCCTCAAAGGGCGAGTGTTCCTCAACTACCTCAAGGGAAAAGCTCAAGTGACAAAGGTAGAAGGACAAGGAGTTTTGGTTATATTTTATGTTTTATGATAGATTTTAAAATAAATATTTCAAAGATTGAAAGAGTAGACTTCAAAGGTCTCGTGAGCAAGTTGGCTGGCTCTCGGCCAAGGATGAGAGTGTGATGCACGAACATCCCCACGGTGAGTTGTGGTCTTGTACAGTTTGAGAACAAAACTTGTTGACAAAAAAAATAAAGAGTCTACTGATAGTTTGAAAACTAAAATATGGAAGTTTTACTAAACTAACAAAATAATAAAAATAACAAAAATAACATAGAAAGAATTAACATGTATAGATTAAACCAAATGAAATAAAATGATGAGATAAAAAAATGATAAATAACTCACAAGAGGTTCAACGCTACGAAGCCTCCCACAATGAACTACACACATGAAAAGAGGGAAAAATATTGGGGCTATTTAGGGGTTTTCCTCAGTCAAACCCCCACATAGGTGTTCCCATCTCCATGGATAGCTAGATAGACAGATAGAAAAGAAAGTAGATAAAGAAATAGTTAGGAAAGATGATAGACAAGTTAAAATGATAATATGTCATCAAAATAAAGATGATAATACAAGAAAGAGATCACAATTACCCTCCTTTGGCGAGTGAGAAAGCCAAAAGGAAGAGCATGCAACCTCCAAATCAAGCCAAGAAGATCAAAATGTTGGTGTAGAGATCCAAGACGTGATAAAGCTTGAAAGAATGGGAGAAAAATGTGTAGAAGTGAGCTAGAATGCTTGAGAATGAAAGAACTATCAAGAGATAATTAATGAATGAAATATTGAGTGAATGTAACGAAAGAATATTTAAAGAATGAAGAAAAGGCATGCAAGAGGCCATTTTTTGGCACGTATGCAACCATATAGGCTTTACACTTTGTGGGTAGGAGGAAGTGTAACATCCCAATGGCCACAAAGTCAAGAATCTTTTTAGGACATTTGTCCAGGACACATACATTTGTGTGTCATGCTAGCATTCGCAACAAAAATTCACTTAAAGATAAAAAATAGAGGGGTTAAGGATTAGATTAAGGTTGGTTAAAGGGGAAATTGCATTATTGACCTTTATTAGGCTAAAGGGGAGACTATGGAATGTGAAATTGCATTGGGTACAATTTTTGGAATTATAGTTACAACAAACAAAAATGTGTGAAATATAATGAAATAATTGGAAAATATTGTATTATACTTTCTCATAGAATGTATTGATTATTTCTCAACACAATTGACATTGATGATAATGTTGCTCTAGTTCAATGTGAAGTGTCATTTGATATTGGCCTATAAATCAATTATATCTTGAGACTACTCTTTAACTATTGGTACAAAATAAATATTCTATTATTCTATTTATTCTTTTTGAAATTGAACTATATTGAAATCTTATCAAAATACATGTCAAAGACTATAACTACACTTAAAATAGTAGAAACTAGCACAATAGAAAATTAAAATTAGAAAATCACTCGCACCTTAATAGTCACACTAAAGAAGATCCAACATCATCAATAATGTGTAAATTGTTCCTTGAGCCAAAAAATAGTAGTAAAGACTGATCAATTAGGAGAGATGAATACTTGTTATTGGTTCCTTTTGCGTTTGTATTTGGATTTGTGATTTAGATATACATATTTGAACAAGTCACTAGAATAAATACTATGGGTCTTTACACTTAGTCAAATGAGGTTAAACCTTTTCGGATTTTAAATCATGAAACAAAATTTATTCTTTAAATGTGATGACACAAGCTCTATATTTTATCTTGTTCTTTCTCCATCATTTCTAGATCCTTTTTTGAAATCTATAATATTTCTCATAATAGTGCACTAAGTCATGAGAAAAATGGTGCTACTTTAGATGTGCTTCCAATATAATATGAACATAGTTTTGGAGTGAGTATTTTGAGACATTAGTCATTGACCAAAATTTTGATCATTTATTAGGTTGTCAAAGCTAGTGGATGAGCTATCTAAACCTATCAATAGTTTTGTGGTTAGGAGGCCTTTAAAGAGTATATAAATATTAGATTGAATTAATTTCATGGACAAATTATATGTAAGAAAATTGCTAACACAAATTGTTACTAATATATTTAAGATCTAATAAGCATTTGGAAACTTCACAACCACTACCCTGCAATCTTCCTTAAATTGAATGTTTTGCTCTAAAATCTTAGAAACTTGACAACCACTATTAACTAATATCTCTAATTATTTATGCAAATCTCTAGGGAAACAAACAATTTCTTATTGAGTCACTCAAAAAGCTAGGTGAACATTTTTTTCTAGATTTTATTTAAGATTTTTTAATGAAAGATTTTATATATCTGTTTAATAAAATGAATGTTGAATTTATTTCATGGCATATCTCAATGTATAAATTTGCATAGATTTTTAATTGTATCTGTCTTTTCATGACAGTGTATAACTTTTTATGGAGAGTTATATATTTTTAATATTAGTATTAGAAGGAAAAAGTTTAATTGTTACCAAGGATTTTATAAATGTTCCATAATCTAAAAAATGAATAGTATGATGTATACAACAATGTTCATCGTCATTCAAGTCATTAATACAATAGAAATTTAATTAAATAAATTTAATGCATTATAAATCCAATTAAATAATTCATATGTAGATTTTAGAGAGATTGGTAAATTGAAAGAGACAAAATAATTATAATTTGTTTCATTATAGGTACAAGTAACTTTTAAATTAATTTATTTTGCCATCTCATAATATTATGATAGCTATAACAAGTGTTCATTGTTATTCAATGCATTAACAGAGTTGAAAATTAAAAAAATAAAAATGCTTTGCATTTAAAAAAATAAATTGAACAATAATTTTATTTTTTCCAAACTCAACCAATCAAAAAATACATAAATAACATATTCAAAATTATTAAATAAAGACAAATATTTAGAGTGTAGAATTGTTAAACATTTTCTAAATTTTATACTATTATTGCCAACCAATAAAAAAATTATATCTTGATGCATTAGTATTCCAACAAATCAACATATATTTGGTTATAGAATATGAATTATCCACCTTATGGAATACCCCAGTTTAATATTTTAATATCGACTTTTTTGTCAAATATCTAGTCTATGAATTCTGTCATTATTGACAAACCAATAAAAAAAATTGTATGTAGATACATTAATATTTCAACAAATCAATATATATTTGATTATAGTACCTTATGAATGTCCTTATTTAATATTTTAATATAGACTTTTTTGTGAAATGAATTCTTATGAATATCCTAATTTAATATTTTGATATGGACTCATTTGTCAAATATTTAATTCTATAAATTCCCAACCTAACAGAATGTCCTAATTTAGTATTCTGATGTGAACTTACTTGTAAAATATTTAATGCTATGACCTATCAGCCTTAACAAATACCCTAATTTAGTCTTTTGATATAGACCCATTTGTTAAATATTTAATTCTCAGTTAAAAAAAACGTATTTATAACTCTTAAAAAGAAATTGATTAGGTCTGCGAGTATATACATATGGTTTTGCCGTTGTATTTATCATAAAAAGCTTTGAACGTTGGCACGAAATCATTATGACGGGGGAGTGATCTAAGGCATAATTAGTTGGGTGTCCCATTGGTCTCCACAAAACATACAGTGAATCTTGATGTTTGCTCCAGTACCGATTTGCGGTACCCGCTTGTCTGCTTGGAGGGCCCGATATTTTGGGAACCGAAAGTTACATTTGGGAGCACACTGCACTGTTGAAAAATGCCAAATGGATGGAAATAACGAAGTTTCAATTCCATGCTTAGCACAGACATGTTACCGATTTCAACAATACGGGCGGTGGAGTGCAGGTCACAGACCTGCACAGTACTCTCTTCTCTCAGTGGCGACCGTCTAATCAGCTACTGGTAATAAAAGCAAATAATCGTGTAAGGAATTGATTGAGTATTCATTTCAGCAGCTGTTTTGTGTACCCAATCGAAGATAAGGAATAGAAAATAAGAGATTGGAATGGCCCATGATAAGATGAGATCAGATCGGGAAAAACAAAAGCAAATGTGAAACCTGTGAATGGATATGGGTAGGCTTGGACATTGACGGTCTATGGGATTTTTCTTAGAATTTTGGCAGTATTTTACAGTTCAAATTGAAGAGGTGTGTAGTCGGTGAAATGACAACGAACAAAAATTTACTATCTAGGTACCTACACAATCGAAATCCAGAAAAAAAACCCTATCTGCCAACTAAATTTTCTTTGACATTGATGGTTAGTTTGAAATTCCAGGCCTGGTGGCCGTAACAACATGTGAGAACTGTCACCGTGATGGTTGAAGTGACGTTCGATGTGAACAATAGCCAGATTTTCTTGGCCCACCTTCCAATGGTGTGGTTTGGGTAGCTGCTTACGTATTATTCTTTGTTTCAAATCGGAAGCAAATCTAAGACAAAGGCAAGTACAATGTAACAGCGCGCGGTTTTATCTGGGGTGTGAAATATGGTCAAAGAACATTAACTGGGGCAGACTGCATTGAACTCTCTGCAGCGCGCTTTTAGAGAGAGACCATCCATCCGTATTGACTGGATGTCTGTCTAAGTTAATATAGGCTATTAATATAGACCATCCATGTATTAAGGTGTTTTTGTCAAAAGTTCACGAAGATTGTAGGAGAGAGGATTTTTTTAAAATTCTATTTGAAAATTTCAAATCATTTCATTTTTTATTTTTTTAAGTTTATTTTGCAAGTCTTCTAATTATAACTAAGATTTCAGGGTCACACCATCAAATTTGATGCTACATCACCATGCATTTTGTTGAGGTGTTCAAAAAGGTCTAAAAAATGTTAGACCTATAGTTGTGTACTAAGTCATGTTTGATTAGTGTATTTATGTGGCATCACATGATTTGTTGCTTTTTAGATTTGATGAATTCATATAAATTATTTTGATATATATTTAGTTTATATATAATTTTATGTATAATAAGAGATATATCAATGTTTGAAAGACAATTTTAAATAGATAGTTGTTATGAATGAAAAAATAATTTGATAAAATGGGTCAACTTTAAACTTTAAATATAGATAATTTATGATCATCTACAAGAATGAAAATTTATTATTTTTATGTGTATTTACAAAAATGAAAAAAAATTATATTTAAATTAGAAGTAATAAGTTATGATAAATGCATAAAACATCTAATAAGTTATAATAATTATATAAAAATATTAAATAAGTTATCGTAAATATATTAAATATTTTTGGATTTAGTTGTAACTATTTTTTAGCATCAATATTTCACATCACACTCCTTGATGAGCGCAATCTATTACTAGGATGAAGAAAAGCCAATAGGGCAGAGTTTTTAGTATCAATGTTTTCTTCATCTTGTGATCTTCATAATGAGCATGATTTATCATCAGGTGAAGACATGCTAGTAGAGAAAATTTTATGGAATCAATAGTTTTTTCATCTTGATGATGGATCATGAAGAGTTATCCAAAATGTTGATGTAAAAACTGCTACATAGGCAAATCCAAAAATACTCTTATTACACTAATATGGACTGCAAAATATTATGTTGCTCATAAAAATATAAAGTTTTTGGTGTAAATTGTATAGTAGACTTTTAAGTTTTGCATCGTAATTTCTATTCTTACAATCTTCAATTGTTGATGCAAGAACACCCTATGGTGTAAGAGCAATCTTACACCACCCAACAATATTCTTTTACATTTCATGTTTGTTTGCAGGTTTATAGTTAGATTTTAGTCATCAATTAGTCATCATGGATCCTATCTAATTTCATTGCGCTTGCACATTCTACCTCATAATTGGGAATACACATTCTAGTTTGATCCTACAACATTGCATTCAATTTTCAGAAGATTTTGATCAATGCAAATACCTAATTTGATTTATGACCTACTATTAGGTATAATAAGACAACAATCAGTTTCACTACTCATAGCTTGCAACAACTTCCCAAATCTTTTGTCGATCTTTTAAAGCTTATGGCAACTTTTTGAACACATGTTAAAAGGTAAAAAGAAAAAGAATCATATAGTATGAATTACATTGAGATTAATCAATCCACCATTATCACATTCATTTCAAGAGATTCCTTCACTTGTTTCATAAGGCATCAAGCTTTGCACCACCTTGTGGATGATTGAGATAATTCTGAAGGCTAGGAGCTACTAGATAATCACCAGTCATAACCATTTGAAAGCGGTTTAGTTCTCGATGTTAGGTTTTAGAATCTTGACACTTTGCACTTCATTATAATATCTTTCAAATTATATGTTAGAGTGAATGGTTTTACTGTTCACATTTTTCTTAAGTTAACTTAGGGGTAGTTTTTTCTTTTAATTTATTTAATCACCAGGTTGTTTTTCCCTGGGTTGGGTAGTTGTGCACCCATCATATATTTTCATGCCTTTATAAGGAACCTTGTACATTGTGTAATGTATCTCATCTCAATGTATTTTCTCTGGTGAAATAGCCTAGTTTGCTTCTCTTGTATTATGTGGAGGTTTATTTTTAGATGATTTTCCTGGGTTATTTTCTCTAACATGGTATCAGAGCCACCCATTCTGCATTCCTTCTTATGAGAGTTTTCATCTAGAGATTTTTGAGATCATTTGTTGTTGGAGATCATTCGACATTTGATTTTTTTTTTAAAAATTCAAAATTACCTCATTTTCAATTATTTCATTTTCCTATTGCTAGGCATGATTCAGAATTGAAGACGTTTTATTTGATACAGATTTGTTTCTCTTTTTGGCGTGATCTACCTTTGTGGTGGTGCCTTTTGTGCACAAGGATCGATTTGCAAAGAAGAGGCGTGTTTGTGCAGTGATTCTCTTCTGAGCAATTTGGGGTGAACTTTGGAGAAAGCCCCTTTATTTTTGCAGTTTGAATCTCTGTTTCCTCGGGGGGTGGTTGAAATCCCACCACATTTGATTCTACAAGGCATGATCTGGAGGTGGCATGATTTAAAATCCTCATAGGTTGCTACTTTTTCATCTAATGTCATGATTTCCTTGTGAGAAGGCGCCATTCCCAATAGACCCGATTGGTTGCTTCTAGAGACTACGATTATGTTTTAGGACTAGCGATTACCGCTATTTGGAGCCACAAATTCTACAGGTGAGGCAACTTTGGTGCAAAGAGGCAACGACTGGCATCATTTAGAGGCCATGATTTCCTTAAGGAGGCATTTTTTTCTGTTTGTTGTCCTCGATTTGGCATTATTCCATCTGCTAAGGGAGGTGTCATTTTCTAAGCTTTGCTGAGGAAGGCTCGATTTACCAATTGGAAGACCATAGGCGCATTAACACAAGCCCTCGCTTCTGGATGATCCTTGTTCACGCGCGGGAGTTCTGTCAAAAAATTGTCATTTTTCAATTTTCTGTGATTATTCTCAGACCCTCGTGACTTGATCTGTAGTCAATGTGCAAATTGAGAGGGCACGAATTTGTGAAGGGTGCATTCTCATTGCTCTATGTAGAAAGTTGTTCCCAAGCCTTTGACATATCATTTGGCCTTTGGAAGAATCACGATTGGAAGGTAGGCCAATTGATCATTGTAGTAAGTGGAAAATTTTAGGTAGTGGAAATTTATTTGGTGGAGGCCTCATTTTATTCACTACATGCCATTCATTTTTTCAAACTTCAAACTTTATAAATTTTGTAGTGAAATATTTAGGGTTTCCAAATTTTTTGGTGGCTATTCTTTGTTGAGCATGAAAAAAATTCCGCTGTTAACTTGGCTAGGAACATTTATCCCACATTGGCAGTGTGGGGTATGTTTATGTTATTTAAATAGTTTTACACCTTGTTTGGATGTTGTGAGCAAGTCTCATAGATTGTTTCTCGTGTGTGGTGATTGGAGTTGTTGTGCTCTTTGGAGTTGCTTGGTGAGTTGATTTGAGATCTGGCTTGGTGATTTGGCACAAGAACCTAGTAAGGTGTTATTTTTTTGTTCAATTTTTTGAGATTCTCAGCCCTTTTTTGCATTATTGCTTCCTGAAGTATTTTGGGAAGGATTCATTTGTAGTATTTAGGAGTTTCTAATTGTTGTTGAAGGTTAATGTCTTTATATTCTTGGAGATTTGTCATAGTTGATTATGGGGTTTTCATTTCATCTTGTTGTGATTATGTTGAAAAGGGGAAACTATAAACAATGGAGAGATGGTATCATAGAACATCTCAGATGGCTTCATTTGTTGCCACATTTATATAATATTGTTCCCCTTCCTAGTACTAATAGTAAGAAATTTGCATGGAATTGCAAAAAGGATCATGTCCTAGGAATTATTGCAATGCATATTGATGATGCCACTTTGAACGCTATTGATCATTTTGAGTGTCCTCATATTCTTTGGACTAAAATTTGGGAAATACATGAAGATCTTGATACTTAGCTATTCCAAGATGATCTTGTTTTAGATTGTCTTGTGCCTCTTCATTTTTAGACATGATACCCTATGATCATGCTACTATGCAGGAGTCTGAAGTTTTGGAATACTTTGAATCTTTAGATGAGGATGACGAGGGTTCTTTAGATGCTCCTTCTTCTCCATCAGGGGCAATTGATGTACCTTCACCTTCAATGATTCATTGTGTGGAGTCATTGATTGAGGCTCCTATCATTCCTGTTCAGTAGTACCATTCATCTTGTGTTGATGATTCACTAAGCACATCCACGGATTCATTACAACAAGTATTTCATTGTCTTCTTGATTGGGATTCTTATTTCCTAGACATTGGTTCATTTTTCGTGGAATCTCACATTTTTTATTTGGAGGATACATTTGAGGGGTTATCTCTCCTCTTTGATAACAATTTGATGAAGGGTACTCCCCTTACAATCTAAAACTCACAAAAACAATAGATAATGGAACAAACAAAATGCAAGAAGGAAAGAAAATATTTTCTATTATCACTGAAATGAAAATGAAATTACAACATTGGGTAAACCCACAATAGTGGGTTACAATTTTTCGAATGAAGAAAAATTAGAAATGCTCATCAAAAAATTTAAAATGGTTTACCCCTTCTAATGAAGGGGGTTCGAATGAACCACCCCCCTTCTAATGAACCCCCCCTTCTAATGAACCCCCCCCTTCTAATGAACCCCCTTTTGCACCATATAAGGGGGGTTCGAATGAACCCCCTTTTTTCACCTTCCCCTCCACCATTTCAAAATTTATGCATTTTTTGACTATCGAAGCTTGGGAAGGAGGTGCAAATGGAGTCAACTTGATAAACCAAGTTGGATGATTGTAGTGATCAAACGTGCTTTCCAACAACTATAAATTTAATATATTTTGTTTATATTTTATATTTTATTTTTTAGTTTTACTGTACATTGGTTTTTCACCGAACGTTAAGTTCGATGAAAAATCATTGTGGAAAAATAGTAAATTTGAGGAAAAAAATTTGAAAAATATATATCCACTAGGTATTGATGTCCTCGCTCTAACAAAAAAATAAAAATTGAATTTCAATACATACCAAAAAATTTATGCGCCGAAGTGCACCTATGTCTAAGTTATAAATGTTTTGACTTCAAAACTTAATTAAAAGAAAAATATTCAACAAAATGCTATGAAACAAAATGAAAGAACTAGATACTTGTGTTACCAACATAAATTCAAAAGAATTAGAATTTTATCCTTTGTAGAAAAAAAGTTATGCGAGCCGAAGTACACACCACTTTTTAAAAATGTTGTTTACTATTAAAAACTAGTTATCAAAGGAGACGCAAAAAAATTACAATTTAATTTCATTTAAAAAAAATATATATATTTAAAATTTACAGACAAAATCTCACAAATTACTAGTTTACATCATTTTCAAATTCCTAATAGTTTACCTACTATAAGTGTTAGAAAGTGAAGTTTTCTCTGAAAATGTTGATTTCAATGTCAAGTTTGGCCAAAAAGTGCAATCCATTATTGTGGGATGACCCCATTATATTTTCCATCACATCAACTTTCTAATTACATAAATCTACAAGTATGCAAATCAGAGCCACCATCTATGCTACCCTGGCCTCCCTTATGTAGTCCCTCTTTATATCCTATATTTGGAAGGTGTAACAACCCTATAATCTTCTAGAAAGTGTAACTACCCTAGAATCTTTTGGAAAGTGTAACTTCCTCAAGAAGATATTTTGAAATTTTATTAATTTTGGTATTACAACTTTGGTGGGTCATAAATTTTGATCCGACCGTCGAATTTTCTATTATAATACCTTTTTGGAAAGCTCTTGGGAATTCTTCTGCCAAAAAGTAGAGCCTAAAGGCCAGCTACTTTTGTTTTCCACCCATTTTGTAGACCCATCCGGAGCCTCTAAGTGCCTCAAATGACAAATGGTATTGAAGTGATTTCTTCGCCATTTGCTTCAATTTACCATTATGGAGGTCTGTGTAAGATTTTGTGTCCAACTATGCATAAATGCAAACTTACTAAAATAGTAACCCTGCCAAAATTAGCCCTTATTGAAAAGAAACAACATTTTTTTTTTGGGTGATGCAAGATTGCCCTTACACCTTACACCCAAGATGCTCCTGCATCACAGTTATTGCACAACTATTGCCAAACCATCTCTGTCTTTGGATATTGTTCAAAAACAGTTTCTAGTGGTACCTTGTTTTTCACCTTTTATTGTGATTGGGCATGTTCTTGATTGGTTTGTGGCATCATCTTCCAAGGTCTTGGTGACACATGAGCAGATTTCAGAGACATCATCATACATTTTCATGCTTCTTTCTATCAATTTCTATCTAGAGCGAGAAGCATTCCTACATTTGTATTTGGTTTTGTTTCTTCCAAAAGAGAGACAATTTGTTTGTCGACATTGGATTATGCTTTTTCTTCAAGCACTTACCACTTTTGTAGGTGATTATGCATTGTGGGGAGGCTACATAGTCTCTCTCTTTCCTTCCTTTGGAGGGATCCTTTATTGTATATACATGATGTATGTAGTCCTTGGGGGGTGTGACTAAGTCCTCCATCCATGAATCATTTTTGTTTTCTTTTCTCTCTTTTGGAGTAGGGTTTTTTCCCCCAGGGTTTTTCCCCTTTTCTCTGGTTGTGAGAGATTCCTTTTTGCATTGTAGTTGTGCATGGGTACTGATGGAACCCGCAAAAAAATATTTTCCATCTTAAAATCTTACTATATTCTGAATATTGGGTTGGTATTTGAAGGCTTAGGGTTTTTCTTTTCATCATTGTTGTAGGGTCTTGTGTCATCTTGAACCCTTAATTAGCCCTCAAGTTTTCGTTTATGCCAAGGTTCTAATTTTTTGTTGACCTTCTATTTCCTATTTATGGTCATATTAAAACATCTTATGTCATTAATGATCTTGGAGTAACTGGTTCCTAATGCCTAGGTTTGAGTTTCTTATTTTGTAAGGTTGAATTAAGGGCCTTTTTGGCCTTTACATCCTTTGCATTTTATGACTTAAAATATTGTGAAGACCTTTTCTTACGTCGTCCTAGGATGGCCCCCTTCATTAGAATAACTTATGGGCACGTTCTTAAAAGTTCACTTAAGTCCCTTCAGCCTTCTCTCTTTGTCGCTCATCACAGATAGTTTCTGAAAGGTATGTTTAGATTGGTGATAAGCGATGAGCGATATTTCTTTGGTTTCACTCATCGCATATAGCTTTAGGAGCTCTTGACATGAATCAACGATGGAACATGCTATTGCTTCTCCTTGTATCATTTATTTTTTGCTTATCGCTAATAACTCTTGAACCTTGAGTATCGAATCAGTGATCAATGATGACCTCCAGACTTTTGTTCTTCTCTGCATCGTTCATTATGGATGATTGTTTGATTGTAATTCTAAAATAGCGATGAGAGATATGAAGTATCTCCTGTGTTTCATGTATCATGGATGGGTTTTGAATGTCATGTTTTGTATTAGCGATACACAATGCACAAGCGTTCTATGTAATTGTCAGGATCTCTCATCGTTGATTGCTTGCAAAATTTATGAGGAGAACTAGTGATAAGTGATAGCCTTGGTGCTTTTGTATTTTCTCCTATCAATCATCGTGGATCCTTTCCAAAACTTAAGTTTCAAAATAGCGATGAGTGATGGATTTATCTGTTCAACTTTCTTTCTTTGCTTTGAATTGATCTTATGAGTGATGTCTTTTGTATCATTGATTTTCATCTAGGCGCACGTGTCTTAATCTTGTTTCATCGCTTTATATTCTATCGTTGATGTGATCCAGAGTTTGAAGTTAAATCAGTGATGCATGATGGGAAAATGAATGTGATCAAGGATGGGCCATAATTTCAAGGGTGAGGATTTCATCGTGTGGATTCTTGCATCCTTGATAGAACTAGTGAAGGATGAATTGTGTCAGTGATAAGTGACAACTACTGAATGAAAAGGAAATGTGGTAGTATCCTGAGGACATCGTATAAAGCAAAGAAGAAAGTAGCAAGGTGAATTGAGAACCATTGATATGGTTTTAAAGCAGAGTGATCAACGACTAGGGTTTGAATGTGAATGGCTAGATTTTAGTTCACTCACATGAACTTACTATCAAACATTAATGGTGATATGTCCATCCATCGATCATAAAGAAGGTAAATACCTGATTTCTCGCACATTTGGAATTGCTTGGATGTGGAGAGAAATACTAGAAGTTGAAGAAATTATGTGGAAATCTCCAACGAAATATTTCAGCAGCAATCGTATCAATTGTTTACCCGGGTAAGCAAACTGTGTATCTTCTCCTATCTGAAATATTAAATCGCATTCTTCCAGAAGGGTGATAGGTAATTCGAGAGATAATTTGCTTGTGGTTTTGTCCTATTTGAATACTTTCAATTCAGGTTGTTGGGAAAAGTTTGGGAATTTTTTTTTCTGTAAGTGGTTCCTTAAGCTTTTGTACCTGGGTGGGTCTTTTCAATTACCAAAAAATTGTAAACCCTAGTTCTACTGCATTGCAAACATGAGTGAACTAGAGCCTAGTGAATCCAGTATTAGACCAGAGAGGAAGCTAGAACAAAAAAGGGTTAAAAGACTTAAAACTCAAGATGTTTCATCTGTGGTTAAGCCGAAACCACCTGTAGTATCTAACCCTACACCAAGTACTCATGTGACATCTACTAGGCCCAGAAGTGCAAAGAAGGAAAAATAAAGGTTTATGTAGGAGGCCTTTGGAGATGTAAAGGAAGGAGGGTCATGAATTGGCAAGAGACCTACGGGTTAGGTTGTCGTGACCACCAGGTTAATTAATAATGCCAGTGAATTTGGTGAATTGGCCCAGCCTTAGAGTGGGTGGCAACTATTCATGTATGCTTTTAACAGGCAGTATTCTAGCAAGCTGACATGTTACTTATGGGGGTTAAACCTTGACAAGCTAGTGGGGCCCAATGTACTTGTGGAGGTGGACATGATGATGGAGTTGGCCAGGCACTATCATCCCATTGAAAAACAATCAAGAGTAAAAACGGTGATGTGATTCTTGAAGTGAGAAGGGATAAGATTGTGGAGATATTTGGGTAAAATATCAATTATATTGTGAAAATTAAGCATGCAAAGCTATAAGGTGAATATGAGTACAAAAAATTTGCATACAGAAATAGACTTCTTACAGAAATAGAACACCTATTATTGCCTAAATCATGTGTTGGCTCAAAGTTTTGAGGTGAGAATAGCCCCTGACTTGTTGGTGATGGCATCTGATATATAGGCTCATAATCAGAACACTGGTTTTGATTATGCCGCCTATGTTGCTGAACAAATGCACGAGGATTTCATCAGTTTGAAGAAAGAGGTTATCCCTTTGCATTTCTCTCATTATTCTCTGTTAATGCATATGCTCCTATTTGAGGGTGATTATGGTTGGAAAAGGAAGTTGAAATTGAGATTAAGGGACAATGAGAATAATGTTTTGCCAGTACAAATGTGGACACACATTTGGGATCAGGATTGTCCCAATTCCAATAATTTATGTTTGCTAATGTTATAAGGTTTGGTATCTTGGAGGTGTTGGGTGTAGCACCTATTCATAGGATTTCTCCAACAATCAGAAGTATCATGTACCCAAAATATGTACCAGTATCACATGCAACACATAATTGGGCATATTGGTTTCTCCATTCAAAATATACTCCAATAAGAGCTTATGGGTTTAAGGTGGCACCACATTGTTTGCCCCATATGTCTCCAAAAGATTGGATTTTATGGAATTCATGTGGTAGATTGATTTTATGGATTATGAAATGTTCAGAAAGCCCAGGAAGGGTACTGTGGTGAATCCCCAATGCACTTTTGATTACTTAAAGTTACTAACCCTAAAGGATATGAGAAGTTTGGGATCATGGTGAATAATCTTAGGTTTCCTATTAATGAGGTTAGGATTTTTGACTCGAAAAGGTTTGTGTATGGAAAGAGAAGGGATAAAAACTTATCAGTAATACAACATTAGTTATTATACACAAATGATGTATTGAGAACTTGACCAGTGATGAGGTTGTCATATCTAGAAAAATGGAATGGACATCCATAATGGACATTGAAGAGAATATCATGAAAAGGAATTCCTTTTCTGTGAGTCCTTATGATGTAATTGCAGACTGATTTGAAAGAGCTTTCACAAAGCTAAGGGATTATAAAAATTGTGATTTCAAGGTCAAGGTGAAGGTGAAAGAGGTTGTTGATAAATCATAGGCTCTCCTTCAACAACAACCTTAGGCTATAGATATCCTAGAGCAGCCTATAGATTTCCAAGAAGTTAGGGAGGAACAAATTGCATAACATGTGCTAGGAGATCAGGAGGTGGAGAAAAAAGTCTCTCCCCCTAATATTGAAGAAACCCTTGGTTCAAAAGTTCCCCTTGATAGAATTGTCAAATGGCAATATGACAAAGAAAATGATGATGATCACAGGGTCAAGGAGTGTGATGAATTCCTTGCAGATGATAATTTTGTGCAATATAAGGAATTTATGGTTCAATAGAGGAGTAAAGAGATAAAAGAAATGCTTAAACTAGCAAGGGGTAGTGTTGAACCTTCTCAACAGGAAGAAGCTGAGAGAGTAGAAGAAGAAAAGATCATGGCTGAGATTGCAGCTATTACTTCTGCTGAGGCTAGGAAAATTATCACAAATAGTGGAATCATGTTGTAACCAAGATGCACTATCACCTCATCTATAGCGTATGATGCAGTAAGAAGAGAACCCCAGGCTTCAATATCTGAGGAGTAGTTTGAGGATACGGTGTTTGGATCTAGATATAGTCCAAAGTTACATACTCTTGCAATTTGGTCAATGGCACCTAATACAAGAAATAATGAGGTTTCTAGACCTATTGAAGAGATTATAGGTGGACACTGCATAGATTTCTTAAAAAAAGTATAATTCTAAATTGAAAGAACATAATAAGGCTTTGGATGAAATAAACAAGATGAGATCCACTGTTCAGGCTAGTCATTCAGTAAGGACACTATCCTTTCCATCTTCTTCTTCTTTAGACTTGTCTACACAAGATAGGGAAACCTTGGCCTTGAGAATCAAATATTTGAATGATCAACTAAGTATAAAAAAGGAAAATGTCAAGAAGGCCAAAATTGAAACTGTTAAGGTGGCGAATGAAATCTTCGAGGATGTATTGAAACATAGGGTGACCAAGTTGGTCAATAAAACTGATGATGTATGGGTTACTTATAATAACATCCATGAAGGAAATATGAATATCTACAAGTCCAAGAAGCTTTCCATAATGAATGGAGTAAATAGAGTACTAGGGTGGGTGGTTTAAAAGAAATGATGCTTAGAATGAAGGAAGATCCTGAGGCACCTACTAACATTCCTGACATTTTGCAAACTATTGAGTCAGTTAATGAGATAACCACTTTTCATGGAAAGCTAGGTATGCAGCTCCAGAGTAAGTTGAAGTTATTCAGAGAGATGGAAGAATGTGGTATGCCTCTAATATTGAACCACAAAGGTGAGTTGCAACAATTCAACACCTAGAGGAATAGTTTGGGAGAAATGATCACAACAACTATGATGGAATTAACTATGACTAACTACATCCTACTAAATTCAAATATTGACATAATGATGGAGATTGAGACAAAAAAGGATATTTTTGTTAGAGAGGCCAGGCCTTAATTAATGCTAGGTACACTCAGCATAATGCAAAGGTGCAAGGTTTATTGGATATGAAGTATCCAACTGAAGAGGAGTACATGAATTGGTTAGAAAAGTATATTGCGTGAATCTGCATAGGGATGTATAATGCACATGATGAATAACAGATAGGAGAGAAATAATATATAGCCTGAAAATAGTACAGATTAGGCTTTTGATAAAGTATTGCAAAAAATTGTTTTCTCCTCAACATAAAATGGGTGGCACAAAATGCTGAAGTGGATAATTCAATATTTTTCCTTTTGTACTTTTCATGCTTTTTAAATTTTGTTGACTGGGTTGCTTGTAGATGACACTTTTGAGCGCATGGAGGATATTTTGAAGCTGTTATAACAAACGAATGATACTTTTTAAGGTGGGAGTGGATCTTTACACCAAATGGAAGCTATTTTTGCCTCATGCTTTCTTCCCACTAGTTGAGAGTTCAAGTGTAACTGAAAATGGAATATTTGTTACAACGGTCCAATAGTTTTGTGACATTTGTGCTTCGTAGCCTGAAGCTTGTTTTGCTCTTTCATTTCTATATGAAAGAATTCAGGGCTAGAAGCAGGTTCCGGTTGATAATGTAATTGACATAGTGAATTGTACATGGAATACAAAGCATATTTTTGAGTTTAGTCTTAAGCCTTGAGTCAGTAGTCATGTATGTAATTTTGATAATAGAATAGAAAATATAATACATAATGGTGGAAATTTCATGGCCATTGTCTCTCCTTTGTAATAGTTATACGAGTTATGAATCAAATATAATCAAGTGTGGTGTTGATTCGTCTCCATTGCTTTATAGTGGATGTGGAATTTCATTCTTTCTTATTGATTCAATGAATTAATGTAATTGCTTGAATGAGATTGTTGACTCATGTGAATTATGTGCTAAGGATATCTTCAAGAAGTAGTGGTCAGGTATATTGTAGGGATGTGTTGTAATGCAGTATTTCTTAAGCTACATGTTACTATTATTGAACCATTATCAGATTGCATAGTTTAAGACTGACTCTGTATTTAGGATTAGGCACTGGTTTTAATAGATTACTCATAGTTCAATTCCTAGGTCAATTTATCAGCCAATCACCTTTTATTTACAAATCATTGAAATGGGTTATCATTGTAGTCATGCTATGATGAGTTTTATCTCTCTCATTCCCCATATATAGTGTGTTATCTATAAGAACCACCAAATCTTTGATATACTATACTATTTAATGAATTATCTTTTATTTACAATGTATATAAACACATATCACATCAATGCTTGAATATACATTGTGGGATCACCCTCCTAGGTTTCATAAAGCCCAAAGTCTAGGAGTAGGAGTTTTGCAACTTTTACTCATTCGTTGGCCAATCCCTTTAGAGTTATTAATTATTGGAAAAGGAAAAATCCATAGGTAATTTTGGAGATCAGATTGGTTCTAAAAAATAACCAATAGATTGGCAACTCTACTAGGGAATTGCTAAGTTCAAAGTCTCTAGTTAAGATTTGGTACAGTAAGAGTCTAGTGTATCGATTATTGTTCACGACATAAAGAATAATTGGTTATAATTGTGTTGTAATAGCCATATAAGTCACAAATAGTCATATGCATCAAGTCCTGGTCTATTCTATCACCTTGTGTAGGGTTATGTTTAGATCCTTTTCTGAGATCACACGTACCAAGTCAAAGTACAATCAATTTCTATTTCCCAACAATCTGGGTGGCGACTCTAAAGTTTCAAATACCAGTGTGAAAATAAGCTCCCAAAAGGAATGTGAGAAGAAGGGTTCTAATGCATTTGACACCATGAAAAAGACCAGAAGCTACACTAAGAAGCATCCTGAACAGAAGTTGGAGCCCGAGCTTGCAAGAGACAAGCAACCACTATGGGTAAAGCAAACTATTGAATCAGATAAGTCTATTGAATCCCTTGCTACTCCATCTCCCACATTGAATAATGAAGTGAATAGTGCTAAAATCGAGGGAGAATTACATGAAGTTGAAGGGCCTAATGTTGATCAAGGGATTTTTCTTGTCGACCAAGTGTTTGATAATGAATTTGATATCTCAAGAGAGGAGGATAGATGGGGATTTTTGGATAGTAACAAGAAGTTCTCAGAACCTTTAACCCTAAGAGTTGGGTATGGGTTTAATGGAGGAAATTTCAAGTTGAGAGGATTCCCCATCTAGAAGTACATATTTCCCTGGAAGAAGACCTAGTTGAGCAAGCCTATTATACTCCTACAACCAGTGAGGCTAGGAATAACTTAGAAAATGAAGAAGACATAGATAATGACATGTTAGCCCTAAAGGAGGAAGAAAAAAGGATTAAGGAAGAGGAAGATAATATACTGAAGGAATTGAAGGAGAAGGAAGATAGGATTTGAGCTAAGCAACTTGAGAGAGATGCTTGAAAGCAAAAAATAGAGAAAATGAGAGAAGATGTTGCTAGGTGTAAGGCCTTTGAGGAAAATGTTGCTAAATTTGCTGCTCAGATTACCCACGAGGTTCCTAAAGTGTTAGTCCCAATGGGGACCTTCGCTTTTAATACCTATACCACATCTATTGTAACTTCCAAAGCCCCAAAACCTTCTTCTATTGCTAAGAAAATGTCATTAATAGATCATGGGAAGAAGCCCATTGATCTGCCAAAGAAGACTACCTACAATACCTTCAAAAATGACACCATAACAAATATCGATACTTCATCTACTAAAACCCCCAAACCTAATGCTAAAATTGACCCCACTCCATCCACTGCACCTTTAAATCTTGAGCTCTTGAAGTTGCAGTTGTAGAATGATAAGCTGCAAGAGGATTTGAAGAAAGTGGAAATAGAAGTAGCTAATGTGGAAATAGTTAGGAAGATTGCTTTCCTTAAGATGTCTACACCAATTCTAGAGGCTTTGAACTTTGGAAAAAAATAGTAGTGAGTCTCAAAAGAAGAAATATGAAGGATATACTCCTAGTGGAGGGAGTAGTGGAGATCGGGGTGGTGGAGGTGGAGGAAACAATAAGAACAAGAATACCTACTCTGAAGATGATGAAGAAAAAAATAAAAGTGGTGGTAACGATGGAGAGGTAAAAGGAAGAGATAGTAATCGATCAGATAGTCAAAGGGATGATGAGTCCAGAAATTCTCATAGGGAGAGAAACACTAGAAGACCGTTGCAAGTTGATAGATACCAACAGTTGTGTTTCACTGGAATACTTGGGTATCCTAACTCTTTCCCTGAAGATATTAGACCCACCTTAGTCAAATTTTCTAGAAATAATGCCTTGAGTGGTGAAGACCATCTCAAATAATTTGCAAATGCTATGGATGATTTTGAGGCAGAAGCAAAAGATGTCATGATGAAGTTGTTTATGCAATCTCTCATTGAAGATGCTTGAGAGTGATATAGGGGTTTTTCTGCTGAGAGCATTGGCTCTTGGGAGGAATTCAAAAGGGTGTTTAGAGAGCAATATGGTAACAAGACTGATTCAAGTTTCTTGTTGAATCAATTCAACAATATTGCTAAAGGTTCTAATGAGTCTATAGCTGATTTTAATACAATGTTTCAGAAGGCTAAGAAGAGGTTTCCTCCTCATCTACAATTGAACTAAAATGTGTGTTTAGTAAATTATTGTAATTCTTTTGATGTGAAGATGAGTTACCGCTTGTTGGATAAGAATCCTCAGACATTGAGGGAGGCTTACAAAATGGCTGAGCACATTGAGAATATTAGCAGAGCAACTGGTAAGGTTGGAAGAAGAGATGATCCAAGACTCTTCAGAAATCCAAAAAAGGAAGATAAGAGTTTGGGTACTAAAGCTAGTACTCTTGAGGATAAGATGGATAGTTTCATGAAGACTATAAATGACAAAATTTCCAGACAAGACAAGGTTCAGTAAAAAAACTATCAAAGGAATGACAGGCCTCCCAGGTTGTAGGATCACCCATATAATACCAATTGGTATAATGGGAAGCCTTTTCCTAATAACCAAAGAAATACTCAGAGTAAGGTCCCTCCTGATCCTCTGGAAAAGAACTCAAGAAATTTTGCTGATGACACCCCTTAGTGTATGAACTGCTAGATACCTCATTCTTCCATCAATGTGTAGTTGCACAAATGGTCAAAGTTGATGAAGATACACCTGAAGAGTGTGATCAGTTAAATGTAGATGATATTGATATAAATATGATTATGGATGGTTCAAATTTGGCTGACAATGAGTGCTCATCTGATATGGAACTTCATGAGATGGATGTAGATGATTAAAGGGAGATTTCCAATACATATCATTAGTAGGTTTTCTTTGATGAAGATGTTGATAGTGATGTTGAAGTGTATAATTTGGAAGTGGCTGAAGATGGTATATCCCTGAGAAGACCTTTAGATGAGGAGATCACGAGATACACTATGGCTTTGGCTGCTCAAGCCTAGAAGCTCATATCATCTAAGAAATAGAACTATCGGTGGTGAAAAAGATAGTCTTGTTGGTATTTTCATTAAGGAATAGAATACCAAAAGCAAAAATCACAAATCTAATGGGAAAGCGGAAGTAATTAAAGCTAAGGAAAATACGGGAGATAAAATTTGGGCTAAGAAAATAGATAAGCTAAAATCTAGTGAAGAATCCAAGTCCCCTGCTGCAAAGGTGATGACATAGAAGCAAAATCTCAAAGTTTCAAGGAAGGATGCCAAGCCTGGAGCCGAGACATCCAAGAATCATCAGAAGGAGAGTAACATAGAACAAGGTATGGTCCCTACAGAATTTCCTAAGTACACACCTATTGATATGTTTTAGTTACTTAGCCAAGTTAAAGTCTTTGTTCCCCTTCTTGAAATGATGAGAATAGATGAACGTAAGCAGAAGGTAGTAGCCCTTATAAATGGTGCTACTATATCCTGTAAAGAGTTAGTGGTTCCCACTCCACCCAAAGTGAGTGAGAAAGATAGGAAAGAAAAAGAGATTGAGGTAGTAATCACTGAAATCCCTCATATCTTCCTAGGAAATTCAGTATCTGCTTGTCTTGGAAAGATTGATCCATTATTCCTCATGTTGATTGTTGAGGGAAATTTTATAAAAAATTGTATCATTGATTTTCGAGCGTCCAATAATATCATGCTAGCCAAAATCATGGAGGCATTGGGATTGAAAGTTGACAACACTCATGGTAGTGTTATGCTATGGATTCAAGGGAAGTCCCTGTTATTGGTGTGATAAATGAACTTCCTTACATATTAGCAGCATATCCAGAAAATGAGTTTAAGATGAATGTGGTGGTAGTTGATATCCCACCTAATTATGGAATGTTGTTATCCAGAAAAATGGAGTGCATCCATGGGAGGAAGTATGTAGAGTGACATGTCCTATGCTACTTTACCTATTGATGGTAAGGATGTGCAAGTGGCATGAGAACCAAAGGTGCCACATATGTTGGAATACGCTCCTGAGGATGATACAATCCTTTCCACAGACACTGACATTAGTGATTTTAAAATTGAGGAAGTTCCAAGAGAAGTTGATAGGTGTCCCACACCTATAGAAAATGAGGCTATAAGATTGTCTGACAAGGATGGACTTTGTAAAATGTACTTTGATGGTGCAAGCTCCAAGGAAGGGTCGGGAGTAGGGATATGGTTGGTGTCACCTAGTGGCAGCACATATAAGTTCTCTTTTACTCTATCTTTTGTCTGCACAAATAATGTGGAAGAGTACAAAGCATTGTTACTAGGATTACGATTGGATGAGAAGCATGGAATTAAAAAGTTGATGGTGATTGGGGATTCTGAGCTCGTGATATCCCAAGTAAGAGCCAAATATGCTTGTAAGAACAATAGACTGAAACAGTACAAATTTTTTGTCTAGGATTCCATCGAGTAGTTTGATGCTTTTGGAATTGATTGGATGGAAAGAGGATAGAATAGAGTAGCTAACTTAATCACTAATATTGCACTTACTCGCTAATATTGCATTGAAGCCAAATGACATAACTTTTGTGGGTAACTCTAAAGTTGAGGTACAGTCAAGACCTTCCATTCCTGACAATGTACACAATTGGCATATTTTCAATGATGATGATATTCTCAAATTTTTGAAATGTATAGATGAGTATGAAGTTCAGGAGATCAATTTTGGGGCCTTTATCAAAAATATAGATGGAAAGGATATGGTATTTGGGAAAGAGGTCATCCAGTTAAAGACAAACAAATCCCCAACGGCCTTGTAGCACTTGAAAGGGTCTTTGATAGTCAAGATAAAATCAAGATTAAGACAGCTATCGCTCATCCAGAGGACCTGGAGGAAATAAATTTGGGGACTGAAAATGCTCCTAAGAAAGTGTATGTAGGAAAGAAAATGAAGCCAAAGGTGAAGGCAATGTTGATTGCCTTGCTTAGAAAATACAAGCATGTCTTTGCTTGGTATTATGATGACCTGAAAGCATATAGAGAGGAGCTATTTCAGCATGAGATTCCCCTTAAGAAAAATGCTAAGATTTTCAGGTAAAAGAAAAAACCAATTAATCCTATTATAGCTCCCAAGATGCAAGAGGAGTTGGGGAAGTTAAGAGATGATGAAATTATAAAACCCATCAGACATTCTTCATGGGTATCTAACCTGGTGCCAGTAAGCAAAAAAAATGGTGATATAAGGTTGTGTGTTGATTTCAGGAATCTGAATTTATCCTCATTAAAGGACAATTATTCATTGCCAAACATGGAAGCCATGTTACAAAGGTGACTGGCTGTGAGTTGCTGTCAATGATGGATGGTTTTCCAAGTTATAATCAAGTGAAAGTCAAGAAGTCTGAGTAGTATAAGACTACATTCACTACTCCATGGGGTACCTATGTCTACGTAAGAATTCCTTTTGGTTTATCAAATGCATGTGCCACCTTTCAAAGGTCTATGGATGTAGCCTTTTATGATTTCATTGATTTATTTATGGCTATCTACCAAGATGATCTGATAGCCTATTCCAAGGAGGAGGATCATTGCACACACTTGGAGAAGATATTTATCAAAGCTTTAGAGTATGGGATCTCACTGAATCTGAAGAAATGTGCCTTTGGGGTCACTGAAGGTAAGCTATTGGGGCACATTGTGTACAAGGAAGGAGTAAGGATTAACCCTGAAAGGGTGGCAGCTATATATAAGATCCCTCAGCCAAGGAATGTCAAGGGCATTTAGTCATTCCTCAGATAGATAAATTTTTTGAGGAGATTTGTGACTAACTTTGTAGAGATTACAAGACCTATCTCTAGGATGTTGAAGAAAGGAGAAAAGTGACTTGGAGTGAAGAGCCAACTCAGGCATTCAAAAACATCAAACAAGATATTAAGGAGGTTTCGATTTTAAAGTCTCCTAATTTCTCGAAGCCAATGCACATTTTCTTTTTTTCATCTTTTCATACTATTGTTGTTGTTTTACTAAAGAAAAATGAGGAGGGTTTTGAACAACCCATTGCATTCTTTAGCAAATCTCTATAGGCCGCGAAACTCAAATATGACATGATTGAAAAACAAGCATATGCTCTGGTCAAGGCTATCAAGAATTTTAGGACTTACTTAGTAGGGGCTACTGTCATAGCTTTTGTGCCAAGCACTACTATGAAGGATATCTTTACTCAGCAAGAAACTACATGCATAAGGTGTAGATGGATCATCAGGTTCCAGGAATTCAATATCGATGTCCAAATTACTAAATTAGTAAGAGGGCAGGGTCTAGCTAAATTGATGGCAAAAGCTAATTTGGAGGCTAACTATATTAATCATACAAATATTATTGATGTTGCACCCATCTGTGATATGCAAACATGTGGATGGTATCAAAGGATTTTCCAGTATTTATAGACTTTGTAGTGTCCTACAAATATGCCTGATAATGATAAGAGGACATTGAAATTGCATGCCATCAAGTATGTGATTATTGATAATGAGCTATGGTGGAGAAATTTGGATGGCATAATGCTTAAATGTGTGGATGGAAAGAAAGCATTAGAAATCTTGCAGAAAATGCATAGTGGAGTGTGTGGTAGTCATTACATGGAAAAGACCACTGCTCATAATATTTTAAGAGTAGGATTCTAGTGGCCTACTGTATTCAAGGATGCCCATAAATTTTATAAAACTTGTGATGCTTGTCAAAGATTTGCGAGAAAGCTAAAAAATTTAGGAAGCTTGCCACTCAAGCCAATTGTTATTTAGGCCCCTTTCCAACAATGGGGAATTGATTTCATAGGAGAGATACATGAAAATTCAAGTGGACATTCATGGATCCTAGTTGCCACTGACTATTTCACAAAGTGGGTAGAAGAAATACCTACAAAAATAACAACAAGAAAGGTGGTGGTGGATTTCCTATTGAATAATATTTTGATCAGATTTGGAGTCCCAAAAAAGATCATTTCAGATAATTCTATGTGCTCTAGATATGAGGAATTCAGATATTTTTGTGATGAACATGGCATACAAATTTCCTATTCCTCACCCTACCATCCTCAGGGAAATGGTTAGGCTGAGTCCAACAATAAGATTTTGATAAAAATCATCAGAAGGGTGATGGAGAAGAACAAAAGGGCTTGGGAGTCAAAGCTAAAGTTAACACTCTGGGTAGATAGTGATCATGAAGAAAGCTACTGGTTATTGACTGTTTGGCTTGGTGTATGTCCTAGATACTAGGCTACCACAAAATAATTTTCTAAGGATGTATAAGTTTGTGCAAGAATATGACAATGATATCTGTGATGATATGTAGCACAAAATTGAAAATATGGTACAATTAGATGAAACTAGAAGAGAAGCTCAAGCTAAAAATGTAAAAATGTAGTTGCAATTCAAGCACTTGCATGACAAAAGGGCTTCTCTTAGAAATCTTGAAGTGAACAGTATGGTGCTAGCCTAGAATGCAAGGATCAGGATAAGGGTAAGCATGGGAAGTTTGAAGCATTATGGCTCGACCCTTACCTTATAGCCAACACACATGGGGAGGATTCTTATTTCCTCCAAATCTTGATAGGTGAAATTTTTGAACTTCTAGTACATGGATAGTTCTTAAAGCCATACTTCTCCTAAGTATGTTATGATTCCATGTACATTGTAGGATTTGTACATTCTGTATATAGGTGTGCTTGCTTTGGTGTTACTACCTAGTCTAGGTAGTTCCTGGTTTTTTTTGGTCGGTTCGCTGTGTCTGGTCTTCTTCAACTTGAGAGTTTAGGATCTCGGTATGCCTACAAGAAGCATGCATCCCCAATTAGAACCACTGATGGAACCTATAATTCTTTTTATGTTCCATCTCAAAATCTTGCTATATTTTGAATATTGGGTTGGTATATGAAGGCTTAGGGTTTTTATTTTCATCACTATTGTAGCGCCTTGTGTTATCTTGAACACCTCCTTAATTATCCCTCAAGTTTTCATTTATTCCAAAGCTCTAATTTTTTTTGGACCTTTTATTGCCCATTGCCAGTCATATTAAAACATCTTATCTCATTGACGATCGTGGAGTAACCGGTCCCTCATGCCTAGGTCTGAGTTTCTTATTTTATAAGGTTAAATTAAGGGCCTTTTTGGCCTTTACATCCTTTGCATTTTATGACTTAAAATATTGTGAAGACCTTTTCTTACATCATCCTAGGATGGTCCCCTTCATTAGAACAACTTATGGGAATGTGCTTAAATTTTTTCACTTAAGTCCTTTCGGCCTTCTCTCTTTGTTAGTCATCACAGATAGTTTTTGAAAGGTATGTTTAGATTGGCCATAAGCAATAAGCGGTATTTCTTTGGTTTCACTCATCACGGATAGCTTTAGGAGCTCTCAGCATGAATCAGTGATGGGTGATGCTCTTTCTTCTCCTTGAATTGTTGATTTTTCGCTTATCACTAATAACTCTTGAACCTTGAGTATTTAATTAGTGATCAACAATGACCTCCAGACTTTTGTTCTTCTCTGCATCGTTCATCACAGATGATTGTGTGATTGTAATTTTCAAATAGTGATGAGCGATATGAAGTATCTCCTGTGTTTTGTGTATCACGGATGGGTTTTGAATGTCAAGTTTTGTATTAGCGATACACGATGCAAGCATTCTATGTAATCACTGGGATCTCTCATCACTGATTTCTTGCAAACCTTATGAGGAGAATTAGCGATAAGTGATAGCCTTGGTGCTTTTGTATTTTCTTCTATCACTCATCATAGATCCTTTCCAGAACTTAAGTTTCAAAATAGCGATGAGCGATGGAGTCATCTATTCAACTTTCTTTCACTGATTTGAATTGATCTTATGATTGATGTCTTTTGTATCATTGATTTTCATGCAGGTGCACGTGTCTTAATCTTATTTCATCACTTTATCTTCCATTGTTGATGTGATCCAGAGTTTGAAGTTAAATTAGTGATGCATGATGGGAAAACAAACGTGATCAAGGATGGGCCATAATTTCAAGGGTGAGGATTTTATCATGTGGATGCCTGCATCGCTGATAGAACTAGTGAAGGATGAATTATGTTAGTGATAAGCGATAGCTACTAAAGGAAAAGGCAACATGGCAGTATCCTGAGGACATCGTATAAAGGAAAGAAGAAACTAGTGAGGTGAATTGAGAACCATTGATATGGTTTTAAAGCAGAGTGGTCAACGACTAGGGTTTGAATGTGAACAGCTAGATGTCAGTTTTCTCATGAAAACTTACTATCAAACATTAATAGTGGTATGTCCACCCCTTGGCCATAAAGAAGGTAGATACCTGATTTCTCACACATTTGGAATTTCTTAGATGTAGAGAGAAATATGAGAACCTAAATAAATTATGCGGAAAGCTCCAACAAAATATTTCTGCAACAATCGTATCAATTGTTCACCCGGGTAAGCAAACTGTGTATCTTCTCCTATCTAAAATATTAAATCGCATTGTTCTGGAAGGGTGATAGGGAATTGGGGAGCTAAGTTTCTTTTGGTTTTGTCCTATTTGAATACATTCAATTTGGGTTATTCGAAAGATTTTGGGAATATTTTTGTTCTATAAGTGGTGCCTTAAGCTTTTGTACTTGGGTAGGTCTTTTTGATTACCAAAAAATTGTAAACCCTAGTTCTAATGCATTGCAAACATGAGTGAACTAGAGCCCAGTGAATCCAGTATTAGACCAGAGAGGAAACCAAAAAAAAAATGGTTAAAAGCCTTAAAAATCAGGTTGTTTCATTTGTGGTTAAGCCAAAACCACCTATAGTATCTAACCCTACACCATGCACTCCTACGATATCTACTAGGTCAAAAAGTGAAAAGAAGGAAAAAGAAAGGTTTATGCAGGAGGCCTCTGGAGATGTAAAGGAAGGAGGGTCACGAATTGGCAAGAGACCTACGGGTCAGGTTGTCGTGACCACCGGGTTAATTGATAGTGCCGGTGAATTTGATGAATTGGCCTAGCCTTAGAGTGGGTCGCAACTATTCCTATATGCTTTTAACATGCAGTATTCTAGTAAGCCGACATGTTACTTATGGGGGTTAAACCTTGGAAAGCTGGTGGTGCCCAATGTATTTGTGGAGGTGGACGTGATGATGGAGTTGGCCAAGCATAATCATCCCACTGACAGAACAATCAGGAGTGATAATGGTGATGTGATTCTTGAAGTGACAAGGGATAAGATTATGGAGGTAGTTGGGTTAAATCCCAATTATACTATGAAAATTGAGCATGCAAAGCTATATGATGAATATGAGTACAACATATTTGCATACAAAAATAGATTGCTTGTTCGACATAGAAAGAGTAAGGAGAGATTTCTCCCTAAGGATGCTAAGCCTTTTGAATGTGAAGAGTTTGTGAATTATTTCAAGAAAAACTATTATTTCCTAAATCAAGTGTTGGCTTGAAGTTTTGAGGTGAGAATAACCCTTGACTTGTTGGTGATGGCAACTGATATACATGCTAATAATTAGAACACTAGTTTTGATTATGCCACCTATGTTGTTGAACAAATGCATGAGGATTTCATCAGTTTGAAGAAAGAGGCTCTCTCTTTGCATTTCCCTCATTATTCTCTATTAATGCATATGCTCCTATTTGAGGGTGATTATGGATAGAAAAGGAAGTTGAAAATGAGATTAAGGGACAATGAGAATAATGTTTTTCCAGTACAAATGTGGAAACACATTTGTTATCAGGACTATCCAAATTCCAATTATTTTATGTTTGCTAATGTTATAAGGTTTGGTATCCTGAAGGTGTTGGGTGTAGCACCTATTTATAGGATATCTCCAGCAATTAGAAGTATCATGCACCCAAAAGACATACTAGGATCAAATGCAACACATAATTGGGTAGATTGGTTTCTCCATTCAGAATATACTTGAATAAGAGCTTATGGGTCTAAGGTGGCACCACACTGTTTGCCCCTATATGTCTTCGATAGATTGGATTTTATGGAACTCATGTTGCAAATTGATTTTATGGATTATGAAATGTTCAGAAAGCCTAGGAAGGGTACCGTGGTGAATCCCCAATGCACTTTTGATTACTTTAAAGTTACTTCCCCTAAAGGATATGATAAGTTTTGGATCATGGTGAATAATCTTAGGTTTCCTATTAATGAGGTTAGGATTTTTGACCTAGAAAGGTTTGTGTATGGAAAGATAAGGGATAAAAACTTATCGGCAATGCTTCATAAGTTATTATACATAGATGATGTATTGAGGAACTTGACCAGTGATGAGGTTGTCATATCTAGAAAGAAGGAATAGATATCCATAATGGACATTGAAGAGAATATCATGGAAAGGAATTCCTTTTATGTGAGTCCTTATGATGTAATTGTAGACCCATTTGAAAGAGATTTCACAAAGCTAAGGAATTATCAAAATGGTTATTTGAAGGTGAAGGTGAAAGAGGTTGTTGATAAAGCACACACTCTGCTTGAACAACAACCTCAGGCTATGGATATCCCAGAGTAGCCTATAGATGTCCAAGAAGTTATAGAGGAAAAAATGGCAGAACATGTGCTAGGAGATTAGGAGGTGGAGAAAAAATTCCCTCCCCCTAATATTGAAGAAACCCTTGGTCCAAAAGTTCCCCCTGACAAAATTGTCAAATGGCAATATAACAAAGAAAATGATGATGATCCTAGGGTCAAGGAGTGTGATGAATTCCTTACAGATGATAAGTTTGTGCAATATAAGGAATTTAAGGAATTTATGGTTAAATAGAGGAGTAAAGAGATAAAAGAAATGCTTGAACTAGCAAGGGTTAGTGTTGAACCTTCTCAATAGGAAGAAGCTGAGAGAGCAAAAGAATGATCATGGCTGAGATTATAGCTATTAATCCTGCCGAGGCTAGGAAAATGATCACATATAGTGGTATCATATTGTTACCAGGATGCACTATCACCTCAACTATATCATATGATGTAGTAAGAAGAGACCCCCAAACTTCAATATTTGAGGAGCAGCTTGAGGATAAGGTGTTTGGTTTCAAATATAGTCTAAAGTTGCATACTCTTGCAATTTGGTCAATGGCACTTAATACTGGAAAGCATGAGGTTGCTAAACCTATTGAACAGGTTATAGGTTCCTTGGTGGTGAAGAGGGCTAGATATATAACACCTATCCAAACAACTAAGTTAACTGCTCATGCTGCAATGCTTAGTATGCACACCACATAGATTTCTCAAAAATGTATGATTCTTTATTGAAAGAATATAATAAGGCTTTGGATGAAATAAAAAAGATGAGAGCCACTATTCAGGCTATTCAGTCAGTAAGGACACTATCCCTGACATCTTCTTCTTCTTCAGACTTGTCTACATAGGACATGGAAACCTTAGCCTTGAGAATCAAAGATTTGAATGATCAACTAAGTATAGAAAAGGAAAATTTCAAGAAGGCTAAGATTTAAACTATTAAGGTGGCAGATAAAATCTCTTAGGATGTATTGAAACATAGGGTGACCAAGTTGGTCAACAAAGCTGATGATGTGTGGGTTACTTATAAGAACATTCATGAAGCAAATATGAAATATCTACAAGTCCAAGAAGCTTTCTAGAATGAATGGAGTAAATGGAGTACTAGCGTGGGTGCTTTAAAATAAATGATGCCTAGAATGAAGGAAGATCTTGAGGCACCTACTAACATTCCTAATATTTTGGAAACTATTTAGTCGGTTAATGAGATAACCACTTTTCATGGAAAGCTAGGAATGCAACTCCAAAGTAAGTTGAAGTTATTTAGAGAGATGGAAGAACATGGTATGCCTCTGATATTGAACCACAAAGATGAGCTGAAACAATTCAACACTTGGAGGAATAGTTTTGGAAAAATACTCACAACAACTATGATGGCATTAACTGTGACTGACTACTTCCTACTAAATTCAAATATTGACACAATGATGGAGATTGAGACAAAAATGGATATTTTTGTTAGAGAAGCCAGGGACTTAATTGATGCCAAGTACACTCAGCATAATGCAAAGGTGCAGGTTTTATTGGATATGAAGTGGCCCATTGAAGATGAGTACATCAATTAGTTAGAAAAGTATACTGAGTGAATCTGTATGGGGATGTATAATGCACATGGTGAATAAAGGATAAGAGATAAATAATATATAGCCTTAAAATAGTATATATTAGGCTTTTGATAGAGTATTTCAAAATATTGTTTTCTCCTCAACATAAAATGGGTGGCACAAAATGTTGATGTGGATAATTTAGTATTTGTCCTTTTGTACTTTTCATGCTTTTTAAATTTTGCTAACTGGGTTGCTCGTGGATGGCACTTTTGAGTGCATGGAGGATATTTTAAAGCTATTGTAACAAACAAATGATACCTTTTTAAGGTGGGACCAAATCTTTACACCAAATGGAAGTTGTTTTTTCCTCACGCTTTCTTCCCACCAATTGAGAGTTCGAGTGTAACTGAAAATGGAATATTTGTTACAACGGTCCAATAGTGTTGTGACATGTGTCCTTCCTGGCCTGAATATTTTTTTTCTCTTTAATTTCTATAAGAAAGAATTATGGGCCAGAAGTAGGTTCCGATTGATAATGCAATTGACACGATGAATTCTATATGGAATACAGAGCATATTTTTGAGTTTAGTCTTAAGACTTGAGTTTGTAGTCATGTATGTAATTTTGATAATAGAATAGAAAATATAATATAGAATGGTGCAAATTTCATGGCCATTGTCTCTCCTTTGTAATAGTTATACAAGTTATGAATGAATATAATCAAGTGTTGTGTTGATTCATCTCCATTGCTTTATAGTTGATGTGGAATTTCATTCTTGCTTGTTGATTCAATGAATTAATGTAATTTCTTGAATGAGATGAACCATTATTAGATTGCATAGTTTAAGAATGACTCCATATTTAGGATTAGGAACTAGTTTTAATAGATTACTCACAGTTCAGTTCTTGGGTCAATTTATGAGCCAATCGCCTTTTATTTACAAATTGTTCAGATGGGTTATCATAATAGTCATGCTATGATGAGTTTTGTCTCTCTCATTCTACACATATAGTGTGTTATCTAAAAGAACCACCAAATCTTTGATATACTATACTGTTGAATGAATTATCTATTATTTACAATGTATCTAAACATATATCACATCAATACTTGAATATACATTGTGGGATCACCCTCCCGGGTTTCACAGATCCCAAAGTGGAGTAGGAGTTTTGCAACTTTTACAAATTCGTTGGTCAATCCCTTTAGAGTTATTAATTATTGGAAAAGGAAAAATCCATAGGTAATTCTGGAGATCAGCTTGGTTCTTAAAATATAACCAACAGGTACCTAACAAGGCCTCATTTTCGGGACCTATTTTTTGCATCTCATTTTTTAGTTTCCCTAAGTTGCACTTAAGGGGGGGTGTTAGAGTGAATGGTTTTACCATTCAAAATTTTCTTAAGTTTACTTAGGGGTAGTTTTTTCTTTTAATTTATTTAATCATCATGTGGTTTTTTCCCCAGGTTGGGTAGTTGTGCACCTGTCACATATTTTCATGCCTTTATAAGGAACCTTGTACATTGTGTAATATATCTCATCTCAATGTATTTTCTCTGGTGAAATAGCCTATTTTTCTTCTCTCGTATTCTATGGAGGTTTTATTTGTAGATGATTTTCTTGGGTTATTTGCTCTAACATTATATAATTCACACATATTGTGCGCATTTTTAATCAAATAGATGAGACCTAACATGTTGGAAGCCTACTACATGATAATTTGTAATTATTTTACGACTACAAATGAATAATAATCATTTTATTAACTTTTTTTTTGTTTCAATTAGGTTTTTCTTTGTTATTTTATTCCATTGCATGGTTTGATAATCCTTCATTAGATCCTCCACCCATGAATGCATCAACTAGTATCAAAGAATGATGTTTTGTGTCCTAAAGTTTCTTCTCTTGAAAAAGTCAACAAATTGAGGTAGCTTACAAGAAACTTGAAAATAAAGAACCAACTAAGAGGCAATTGTATGGAGTGGTTATAAACCAATCATAGAATTGAGGCAATTTTCACTAGATTCCAGGGAAAGATGCCTCTCTAAAGAGTTTAAGGTGTTGCTAATATTTTGGAAGTGTTGGTGTTTTTCCTAGTACACCCTTAGACCTCTCTAAAGAGTAGAAAAATCTCATACTCAAGAGCCCCTAAGAGGAATGACTAACTTAACGAATAGAGAATTTTGAGGTCTCTATCCTTGTAATTTAGGCTCTGTGGGACCTAGGAGGGTGTTGCTATTGTGTTCATTTTGATTAATTTAGTGTAGAACACATCAATTCATAGATCGATTACCATGTAAGGTGAATAAACACAATTCGCTAAAAGACTGGCTAATCTTTAAGAAAATAACCATTCATTCACTAGGAACAAGAAATTATTTCAAATGTACATGCCTCATGGTTAACATTTTTTTATGAATTATGCTCTAAACTCGAATCCATGATTAAGTATACCATCATTATCATTCAAATGTAAATACCATCAACAAATAGACCAGTGTCTTGTCTATTGGGTAATTGAGTCACATATATGACAATCAGTAGTACAAAAATTCTTCAGCTCTGATAATAAAGGACTATTTTCATAATGCCTTACACTATGGAAACTCACTATTCCAAAAACATAGCTTCTTACCAAATCTTTTGTAAATTATCACAAATTTTTAACCTTATTCTAGCATTTAATTAATTCTTTGAACCAAAGTAGAAACAAGGACAAACATTCAAACAAGTATTTGACGATGAACAAAGATATCCTTGATATTCCATTCATAATTTGCAAAAAATTACAGAAGGAGAGGAAATGCTTTAGACATAAGATTTGTTTCGATATCAGTCATTTCCATAAAACAATTTTAAGACTAACATATACACAACTCAAGACGAAGACAATTCAGATTTTCTATTCATCGGTATTCTTCCTATACTTAATTTCTACCTTGGATGCATACCGAACTCAAAATTTGAGAAATCAGAACCCCTACAAATGAGCCATGAAATCCCTTTTATAATGAAAAGGAGCCACAAGCATCTGGCTCAAATGTAGTTACAATTCAGATATTTCATTTCAAAATCAATTTGCATTTCATCTCAAAATTCCCCACATGACAATTTGAAATCACTTGTTGGAAAAGGGGAAGAAAAACTTGTAACCATCATCAAAAGGGAAATACAAGTACCACCAAAATTTCCCTTTAATTGCCAGCTAAGCCTTGCATCTGAAATCCACATCGTCATGAAAACCCATATTCAGTAAAAAACCCCAAAAACTAGTACCACACACGAGAAATAGGAGCAACCACCACAACAACTTTATCAATCAACACAAAATTTGTAGACCACACACCAGTTCTTTCAACCAGAGGATGACTAGCACCAGCTCCCAGCCCACGATACACATGCCCACTTTGTGTCCTTGTAGAAGGTGGAGAAGAAACCTTAACACCCTCCTCCTCTTTGTCCTTGTATGGAAAAGAACCATCATGCCCACTTGGAGTCTTGATGAACAATGGCAGTATTGACAACACCTCCATTCCCGGGATTGCAACTTGGTTCAACATTGTGAGGTATTGCTTGTAACCTGAGTCTGTCTTTGTTGCATTCTCTGAAGGGTTGTCTGTAATAGCAATTGGCGAATTCTACCTCCCATAAGAGCCACGTCCATATCTTATCTTCCTACAGACTCCAAAGGCAAATGGCGCAAGATCCTTTCCCTTTTCTTCCACCTTCTCTGTGATAATGCCTTGGTGTTTTAGTCTACTACTACATCTAACAGGAATGCACGAAGGATTCTCAACAAGGACCTTTTCTTTTGAAAATGGAGCATGTTCAGGTGCCTCATGCTCACGTACAAAAAATCATCTTGAGGCTTCTAGGAATTATGTCTGGGTGACCTCCTAACAGGGACTATGGAAGCGACTGGTTTACTCATTTTCACTACCTAGTAGCTTCTCAAAATCACACTCGTACACTCCTAGTTCTGCACGAATTCAGAGAGATGTCAATTGTTGAATACAATGGTGAAAATAGCTATCACTTCGTCCATATTTATCAAGCAAGCCTGATGGTATTTTCTCATCAACTTTGCTATCACACGCTTGAAGAAGCAATTAATTGCTAGTGTTGATTACTTCACCATTTATCACCCTAGTACCAGGAGATCAATGAATCATTCCTCATAATAAATAGGAATTAATTTCTCGCACACACAAGGACTTGATTCGATCATTCCTAAAGAGAGCGTGCCATTAATTCTTCTATGGTTGCAAAACAAAATGGCTATCCCATGTGTGTTTTGAATTTTTAATATCGGTCGTTGATGTCAAAATGAGATGGACAATTGAACAACTAGGATGCAATCAAATCAGGTTTGACAACCTGATACCATGGCTCATCATTTCTTGGTCAATGCAGGCACACTGACTGGGATCCATGCCACTCATTCCATGAGATTCACCATACTTCGCATGGTGGTTGCAAAACACCATGTGTAAAAAATTCACATACCTCACAAGTTGTCTAGCAGGCATTAATAAAATGTTGTGAGGTGTGCGATGAATGACCCAGATTAAGTCCAAAAGCTACACAATGACCGTTGATCTCACTATCACCAGTTATCGAGCATTAGTACATGGGTCTAGCTCCATACGATGGGGACATGCGTCAGCATCTCGCAGACCTCGCATGCTTCATGATGGCTCTCCATAAATGCCCATGTGGTGTGTGATGGGCGATGGGGATTAAATCTCTATAACCAATGGTTCACCTTCCTGCATACACTAAATGTTAGTCATAAAGAGGGGCCATAACTAGGCCAGCGATAATAAGATCCTTGAGGATGACAACTTAAGCCCATTAAAAATAACTAGCCCAACTTTATAAAAATTTGGCACGAGACCATGCACGGAGAGATCAACTTTCCTAATTGAAGGGGATATTAACCAAACATGTTTGAAGGCTTAGGTTATGAATTACTTAACTGACAACTGTCAAGAACAATTCACTGTAGAATTATAACATTGAAGGGTTTTGGAATAAGACAATTGTGAAGATAGGGTTTATGAAGCTCAAAAATCATGATCTAGGTCATGATTTTCTTAAAATTCTACAAGATTTTTAGAATCTCTATCAGTGGATCATGCTCGGGGACGTATACCCCCAGTGGGTATAGCAAGAATCCAGATCTCTGGTTGAAGCATACTAGGGGAAAAAAAAATACTAGGAGCTTGCTCGGACAAGGCATGTAGACACAACCAAAAAGAAACCATACCAAACCAAACCTATGTACATTATTTACAAAATTATACAATACAATTTATTTCCTGAGAAGCCCCTTTTAAACAATTGGCTTCAATCTTCAAACTGGAGGCCCCTGTCCCCCAAAATTTAGGACTAGCTCTTTCCTCTGTCAAAAAAATTGTCCTGCTCTACTGGCAATGGATCAACATGTACATTATGTAATTCCAGGAAACTAGCATCATCATAATTGACACCATCCATCCTACTTGCTGCAATGCTACCCCATTCATTAGCCTTCTCCACCATAGGCTCATCAAATTGAATTGGGAAAATAAAACATTGATACTCCATATGGTCATGAATTGCAGTATCACATTCAACTTCTTCATCAAATTGGAATCCTTTGTAAACACTTTGACTCATACTAGGCCAGGCTTCTGCAAAATCATGGGAGAAAAATACAGCATCAGGCATACATTCACTTTGCTTGACATGACTATTGTCCTCATGGGATGGAAAGAGTTCCATGATAAGATCCAAAAGATAAGGAGTATCTGCAAAGAATTCAAGTGCAACTTCATACTGATTAACATCATACCTATGGTTTTCGACACCTTTGAATTGCTCCTTACATAGAGACAACAATCCTGCAATATCAACATATTCTGCAAATTCATCAAATGCCCCCTTCTCATAAATATACAATGATGTTGCTCCAGTACCAGTACACTCATACTAATGCACTATTTGACCATCCATGAAAGGACTTCCTTTCTTGTCAATGTAAATATCATCATGTTGTATATGGGTGGTTGGTAGTTCAACCACTGTTTCAAGCACATAACTAGGTACGATGGGAAAATCAACATATGCATCTACATATCCCTCAATAATAGTATTGTATTCAAGATTGCCATCATGGTCTTCAACTTCCTCATCATGTGAACAATTATCACACTCAAATATCAACAAATATGAATTACACTCTTGGTGCTTGTCAGATATGAATTTCTTATCCATTTGTGGGCCAACTAATTCACCATCAATTGTGTCACTACATCTTTCATGTGACTGAGGAGATATGGAATCAAGTTCATCATCTTCAAAGGAAAAATCAAAAACCTCAATATTAAGTTGGTCCTCATTTGTATCATCTCCAACATTGTCACCAGGGTACTTGTAAAAATTTCATCAGAATCTTCCTCAAAGAGTGGATTGCTTCTACATTAGTATGGGTTATCATTTATAAACTCATTTTCTAGTGAAGGTTCATCAAACAAGGGATTGTACCACACCTTCATGGTTGTCACGTATACCCCTACCTTCTCAATATGAGGGTCCCACTCACTAGAATCATTAGTGCATCCAAAATCAATGTAGTCACTAGAGGAGAAAAGAGAAACATTTTCAACATCCTCTTCATAATTTGTGTTCAAAATTATCGATCCACACTCTGAGAACTCTTCACATGAAAATTGTTCATTACCCAACAATTGCATGCTTTCAAGGCTGTCAACTTGTCCTCCACTTGAAGCAAGAGACTCCACTTCAATTTCATAAGAAGAATTATAATCAGTAGAGGATTGACCAAGTTCAATCTCATCACCTTGGTCACTGACATGTGCATCATTGTTCCCATTTAAATCAAGATGCAGATCCTCCCCTTGCATCCCTTGTGCTTGCTCACAATTTAGGACATTCCAAGAATGAAAATCATGTACCATTTACTTATCCTCATATTCTGTATCTCCATTCTCACCATTGAAATATGGATTTGCATCTATGGTATTGGTAAAATGACAACAACCATCAACAAGTTGTTCACATTCAAATGCATTCTCTTGACTTGCTAAAACTAATCTTTGGTTCTCCTCATCGTGGTAATCATTGGAAATACTCTGAGGTAACACTTGTAGTGTATACTCACTCTTAACTTCCTCTACCACCCTTATCCAATCAACGACCTAGCTCAAATTATGAGGCTTCAATTCCTTTGGTAAGGTGCTCAATCCTGATTGATACATGTCAAAGAAAAGATCAATACACATGGATTCTTCTGGTCTGATATCTTTAGGTATATCTAACAAGGTATCCACAAGCCTAGAGAACAAATCAGAGGGTGATTCCCCTTGATATCTCTTCATGTCATGTAAAATCTTGACCGAGAATACTTGATCAACTTACCATGGTCTTGCAAGCCTTTCACTTGGGCCTTACCATAATTCTCACATTGTTGTGATGGAGAAAATGAGACAATGGAATCTTTGTCCTCTTGATCCAAACCTCTATTAATTGATCAACTATTTGTATCTGCAGGAAATGGACTAGGGTAACCATTGTTGATGGTTGGACATTCCTTCATCATTGAATACTTCAAATTATTTTCAATGTCTATGGCCATTTGGTATGCTTGGTGCAATGTAGCAGGATCTTTGTCTCTTAGGAGGTAACTCATCTTTTTTTTGAATGCACCCAAGTATACCACCAAACACTCGACATCATTCAGTCTTATGCTTGCATGGATATCTCTGATTACTTTGGAGAATCAAAGATTAAAATCAAGAACCAACTCAACCTCTACCTTTTCCATCCTCATGAACTTTTGTCTGATTAAGACAAGATCAATCCTTTCTCCAAATTGTTTCATGAAAAATACTTTAAACTCCTCCCATGAACATATGGAAGAAACTAGGAGATAAGAGAACCAATCTCTTGCATCTTCTCTCAAGGATTAAACAAATAATTTCATGACATCTTCAAATTCCAATTCATAATCTCCCATCTTGTCAATAAACTCTTGCAAATGCTTGCCTGTTGATTCAACTTTTGCACCATTGAACTTTGGTAGCTTATCCCTTATCTTAAGTGGGATAACATTTGGATACCCAAAAATATTTTCAAAACAAATGGCCCTGTATCTCTCAATACTGAAATTCCTTTGACCAAGCAAAAGTTGTCCATCATGCACAGGTGCACTTATGTCTACACCAGAATGTGCAACTTGAATATGCATTCTCCCTCCTTGGAAAATAATTATAAATTTAATTTGCAATTGCACAATGTTATACTAGTTCTTTGCAACAATTATAACCCTAAGCCTTTACAATGTGTATCTCTCACAAATTTTTCTTAAGATTTTTCATGCTAGCATGCTTATTTATGATAATGAACTAATTTCAATTTACATTTCAAAATTCATGCTAAATTTTCACTATTATTCCCTGATCTAATGCTAATTCACTTAATAGGGAGTTGTTTAAACTTTGAACATAGAAGAGTTATCATAATTTTCTCATAACATGATCAGATCATCACCAATTCTATAAGAATACTTGGAATTTTGTAGCAACCGCCTATCCTTTGTCTTCAAATCTACAGATATGGATACTTGATGCATAGTTTATCAGGTTCTTTTATCAGAGTCACCACCTCTTGTCATGGAGGATTAAACTTCAAATATGATGAAGTTTCTTCAAAATAATATAGGCTCTAGGTTGGCTTCCATAGTGGAGTCACTTTCAGGTTCCTCAAGCTTTGCTGCAATGAAATCTTCTACTAGGTTCAAGAATTGATTAGTAGTCTGAACAAGACGTTCAGAATTATCTCACCATGTGACTTTGTGATGCAAAGAACTACATTTGGAGAATGAGAATTATCCCCAGAAGAGTCACCATTTTTTTGGTGTTTTTTCCAGTACACCCTTAGACCTCTCTAAAGAGCATCCAACTCTCATACTCAAGAGCCCCTAAGAGGAATGGCCAACTTAACGAATAGAGAATTCCGAGGTCTCTATTCCTGCACTTTAGGCTCTGTGGGACCTAGGAGGGTGTCCTATTGTGTTCATTTTGATCAGTTTAGTGCAGAAAACATCAATTTACAGATCGATTCCCATGTAAGGTGAATAAACACAATTCACTAAAAGACTAGCTAATCTTTAAGCAAATAACCATTCATTCACTAGAAACGAGAAATTATTTCAAATACATGCCTCATGGTTAACAATTTTTTATGAATTATGCTCTGACCTCAAATCCATGATTAAGTATACCATCATTATCATTCAAATGTAAATACCATCAACAAATAGATTAGTGTCTTGTCTATTGGGCAATTGAGTCACATATATGACAATCAATAGTACATAAATTCTTCAGCTTTGACAATAAAGGACTATTTTCATAATGCCTTATACTATGAAAACTCATTATTCCTAAAGCATAACTTCTTACCAAATCTCTTGTAAGCTATCACAAATTTATGACCTTATTCTAGCATTTAATTGATTATTTGAACCAAATCAGAAACAAGGACATACATTCAAACAAGTATTTGATGATGAACAAAGATATCCTTGATATTCCATTCATAATTTGCAAAAAATTACAAAAGGAGAGGAAATGCTTTAGACATAAGATTTGTTTCGATATCAGTCATTCCATAAATCTATTTTAATATTAACATATACACAACTCAAGACCAAGACAATTCGAATTTTCTATTCATCGGTATTCTTCCTATACTTAATTTCTACCTTGGATGTATACCAAACTCAAAATTTGAGAAATCAGAACCCCTGCAAATGAGCCATGAAATCCCTTTTATAATGCAAGGGAGCCACAAGCATCTGACTCAAATGTAGTTACAATTTAGATATTTCATTTCAAAATCAATTTGCATTTCATCTCAAAATTCCCCACATGACAATTTGCAGTCACTTGTTGAAAAAGGGGAAGAAAAACTTGTAACCATCATCGAAAGGGAAATACAAGTACTGCCAAAATTTCCCTTTAATCGCTAGCTAAGCCTTGCATTCGACAATCCATGTCATCATGAAAAACTACAATCAGCAAAAACCCCAAAAACCAGTACCACACATGAGAAACAGGAGCAACCACCACAACAACTTTATCAATCAAAACAAAATTTGTAAAGACCACACACTAGTTATTTCAACCAGAGGAATGACCAACACCAGCTCCCAGCCCATGATACATGTGCCCACTTCATGTCCTTGTAGGAGGTGGAGAAGAAACCTTAACACCCTCCTCCTCTTTGTCCTTGTATGGAACAACACCATTGCGCCCACTTGGAGTCTTGATGGATAATGGTGGTACTGACAAAACCTCCATTCCCAAGACTGTAGCTTGGTTTAGCATCATGAGGTATTGCTTGTAACCTGAGTTTGTCCCCATCGCGCTCTCTGAAGGGATGTCTGTAATAGCAATTGGAAAATTCTTCCTCCCATAAGAGCCACATCCATATCTTATCTTCGTACGGACTCCGGAGGAAAATGGTGTAGGCTACTTTCCCTTTTCTTCCACCTTCTCTATGACAGTGCCCTGGTGTTTTAGTTTGCTACTACATCTAATGAGAATGCACAAAGGCTTCTTGACAGGGGCCTTTTCTTTTGCAAATGGAGTGCGTTTAGGTGCCTCATGCTCACATACAAAAACATCATCTTGAGGCTCCTACAAATTAAGTCTGGGTGACCTCCTAATAGGGACTATGGAAGCGACTGGTTTACTCATTTTCACTGCCTGGTAACTTCTCAAACTCACACTCGCACACTCCTAGTTCTGCACAAATTCAGAGAGATGTCAACTACTGAATACAATGGTGAAAATAGCTATCACTTCATTTTTCTTTATCGAGCAAGCCTGATGGTATTTTCTCATCAAATTTTCCATCACACACTTGAAGAAGCAATTAATTGCAAGTGTTGATTCCTTCATCATTTATCACCCTAGTACTAGGAGATTAGCAAATCGTTTCACATAATAGCTAGGAATTAATTCCTCACACACACAAGGACTTGATTCGATCATTCCTAAAGAGATCATTCCATTAATGCTTCAATGGTTGCATAAAAAAATGGCTATCACATGCATGTTTTTAATTTTGAATATCGGTCATTGATATCAAAATGAGATGGATAATTGAACGGCTAGGATGCAGTCAAATCAGGTTTGACAACCCAATACCATGGCTCATCACTTCTTGGCCAATGGAGGGACACTGAATAGGATCCAATTCACTCATTCCAAGAGATTCACCATACTCCACATGGTGGTCAAAAACACCACATGTCAACAATTCGCGTACCTCACAAGTTGTCTGGCAGGCATTAATAAAATGTTGTGAGGTGCACGATGAAAGGCCCAGATTAAGTCCAGAAGCTACACAATGACCGTCAATCTCACTGTCACTGGTTATCGGGAATTAGTACATGGGTTAGGCTCCATACAGTGGGGACATGCGTGAGCATCTCGCGAACCTCACATGCTTCGTGATGGCTCTCCATAAATGCTCGAGCTGTGTGTGATGAGCGGAGAGGATGAAATATCCATAACCTACAGTTCACCTTCTTGCATATGCTAAATGTTAGTCATAAAGAGGGGTCAATACTAGGCCGATGATAATAAGATCCTTGAGGATGACAACTTAAGCCTATTAAAAAAGCCCAACTTTATAAAAATTTGGCGTGAGACCATGCATAGAGAGATCGACTTTCCTAATTGAAGGGGCCAGTAACCAAATATGTTTGAAGGCTTAGGTTATGACTTACTTAATCGATGACCGGAAGGAACAAGTCACTATAGAATTATAACATTGAAGGGTTTTGGAATAAGCCAATTGTGAAGATAGGGTTTATAAATCTCAGAAATCATGATCTAGGTCATGATTTTCTTAAAATTCTGCAAGATTTTCAGAAGCTCTATCAGGAAGAATATAAGAAATGTTGGTGATAATGAGAGTGATGAAATTTCAATTGAATTTTATATAATAATACATAAAAAATATGTTTAAAATCTAGAAATGGTGGGTCCCCCCAAGCCTAGTTGGCTTAAGCTCAATTTTGATGGCTCAGCTAAAGGTAACCTAGGTTAGGTGGGGGGGGGTTGGCATCATTAGAGATCATCATGGGAAAATTATATTGGTATATATGATGAATATGGGAGTTCAAACTTCAATTTTTGCGGAGGTGTGGCGGCCTACCATGGTATTTGTATGGCCAAGAATGTGGGTATATCCAACCTAACAATCGAAGGTCCCTCTAGAAATACCATAATGATGTTGAGTGGGATGGTGAATCCTTTTGCTCTCTTTGGGACCCCATCCCAATGGCTCAAAATATGATGATGAATATTGATAATTACAGATCTACTCATGTATTTTGTGTGGGAGTAATGTGGTGTATTCCCTCACCAACTTAGGAGCTTTCACATCTGAAGAGATTATTTTGGATAATATTTCTTGTATCCTTGGACATGTGTGTGACTTACTTTCTAATGATGATAAAGTATATTAACCTTGAGTGCAAGATGGAATCCTTATCATCTCCTTTGGAAAGTTGGCACAAATTACATATATGACAATCCATCTTTCTTGGCCAGTATTTTCATAAGCCTTCTCATATTTGGCTTATGTATTGTTCTGGGTGTTTCTATAGAGTTCTGCAACTTGCTATGTTTGGTGTGAATTACACTATGGGAGGTGATCTTGTTCAAGATAAACCCACCTCCTTTTGAGGTGTGTAAAAATGATAGGGATTTTTGGACCATCCTCCAAAAAGGCAAGATGGCCTCGTATGTTGAAGGTATAATGGGGCATCACCCCACTCTTTTGATGGAATTTTCTAATACTTGGAATGAGGGAATTGTCACCATTGGTGAGTACACCTTCCACGTTAATGTGGGGCTCATTTCTAAAGTCACCAGTCTTTCCTTGAATTGGTTTTTCACTCCTTGGAAGTTAAAGGGTCACTATCAGAAGGATATGGATAGGTTACTAAAGGAGGGTGAAAAAGTGAATCAGTTGCAAAATGTGTTTTGTAGAGAAAACCTTCCTAGAGTTTGGAGTAGGTTTTCATAGGTCTTATTAAGGTATGTTACTTTAGAGGGTCTGTTTAGACATTTCCATGCCCATGTCTTCCCTCTGTTGAATCATTTTTACTATAATGTCAAGATGAATTTTTCTTTTTAGATTATGTCCTCTTTAGAGCAGTCTATTAAGGTTGTGTAGGTTAAAATTAAAACCCTTCCTATTCACCAGGGGTTAATCTTTCATTTATGCCTCTACCAAGCTGCTATAACCCCTTCTCTAGCCCTCTATAAAAAATAATTCTCTTGTCATTAGAGTCCCTACCAAACCCTTGGAGGACCCCCTTTCCATTACTAGCTCCATGTTGACTCTAGCCCGCTCTCGTAGAATTACCAGGGTGAGGTAAAACTTGTTACAAGTATGAGCAATTGGTGTTGTCATTGATTTCAACAAGCCTATGTTGTCATTGGTTTCAATTGTATGAGAAGAAATATTGTTGCATTGATGGTGCTTTTATTAGTTGCATTATGTTGTCATTAGTAAGCTACTAGTGTCAACCTATAGTGTTTCTTTGATAAGATTCTATCTATGGCTAAGGAAGTGATGAAGATGATGAGGATGTGTTCCTGATGCTTTGTTTCCAAGTGCTTTAGAGAAAATTTGATAAAGAGAGGAAACATTGAGTTGAATTGTGTTCTGAGTTGAAGAGTAGTGTTCTTGTGTCGCTTCACATTTCTTCTAGGTTGAAGATATGCTTAGATGCATTTCAGATATGTTGATCAGAGGTGTTCAGAGGTGGTGTATTTAGTTTGGCGTGCTGGATAATTGTGAAGAAGAAGTTGTGTTCACCAGTGTGTGAATAGCGTATCATAGAGGTGTCTAGGAGAAATGTTTTTTCTCTGCATTTCTCCACAATTTGGTTTCAGGTCTCGTGGAACCAAAGGTGTGTTGATAATGTTGGTATCTTTCTTCAGTCGAGGTTGTTTGAGGTTTGGTGCTTCATAAGTTGATTTCTTAAGTTATAGTATATGACAAAATTGTCTTAGTGTACTAGGTGTGTACATGTTGGATGTTGTGGTTGTGTTTTTTATATGTGGTTATCATTGATGTCAACATTATTAGCATTGATGTATTGTAGGCTGTATATGTTGAGGATATTGAGAAAATTGTTAAAGAAAGAGTTGCAGGTTGACAGTGGAATAGTGAAGGTCATGAAGGTGTCTTGCTCATTACATTGATGATCAGTCATTGTGGACTAAAGGGTTTATTTCTGAGTATATCTAGTTTATCCATCAAAAGTTTCAAAGGTCTGCATGAAGATTTAATCATGTTATGAAGAGTTATGTTCTGACAGTGTTTCTGTGGCTTTAGTTAGTGTTCTTGATTGATGTTGATGTGATTCTAGTAATTTCAGTTACTGCGGATGCTTCTCTAATGATTTGTGATGCTTGTGGATGTTTCTAGATCATTCTCTATCTTTGTTGCACGTCCACGTTGATCGATGTGCTCGTGGTCGGTGATTTTTCTCTTGTGTGTTCGGGTTTTTATGTTCTTGGTCGACATGGTGGTTGTAACATGTTGTGGATTCTTGGAGATTAAAATTGGAATGTTTGGTGCACTCAAGGATATTTTTTTAAGTCTTCATTATTTTGTGGCTGACGGTGTTTGATTCACATTGAAAATTAACTTGTAAATTTGGGCCGACATTGTGTATATGTTTTATATTTTATTTTGGCCGACGAAGTTGTTGATGTAATTCCATGATTGTGGATATATAAGAGCAATTTTTTGTGTGAAGTTATGTAGTGAAGAAGCGCCCGAGAAAGAGAAAGTGTGCGAATAGTGAGCTAATCATTCAACTGTAGAGCAGAGTGTGAAAAATTTTGAGTGAAGTGTGAAGGAGTGTTTCTGTGCTTAACCAGAACTGTAATTAGGCTTTTGTAGAAGCTATTTTCTCAATTCATACCTTGTGGATCTAATCCGTATTGCTGTAAGATAGTGTGTCTTATTTGGGTAATGATCCCTCTTGTATTTGAGCAGTGAGCTCTAGGCAGTGTGCCTGAATGCAAGCACATTCCCATTATTCTTCATTATACTTTTAACAGGGTATAATATTGTGGATTGACATCCACCATGGTTTTTCCCCTAATAGGGTTTCCACATAAAAAAATCTTGGTGTTCTCTATGTTTCTGATGTGTTGATTATCTGTGGTTTATTATTCATTCATCAGATCTGAGATCAAGTTAAGTTAAGTTTGAAAATTTTAAATATTCTGTGAGAACTGATTCCCCCCCCTCTCAGTTGTTTGTCCTTATTTTTCCAACAGTACATTCTTTAGGTGAAAATTGTTGTGAAGGAGTTTGTTGGTTTTTAAGGTATTTGTGGAATTTTCCAGACTATGTTTAGGTGATATTTTTTGTTCGCGAGTTATTAATGGTTCAAAGGAAGTATGTACTTAAAAGTTTAATGTTTTTACATGGGTAATGACAACCTCGGTGTTTACACTAATTGCAGTGAATGTTTATTGTTTGTAGAAGCGTGTTGTAGCATGGTATTATAGATTTGGGTCCTAAATAAAGAGTTTTTTGGTTCAAGTTCACTTCTATCCACCACATGAGTGCTTTGGTGCTGAACTAATTTGAATTTGCATAGTTAATGTGCATAGCCAACCTTGGAGAATGGTTTCAAGGTTGAGGATGATATACATATGATTTGATCTATTGAGGTATGCAAATATAGATAAGTATGATGTGAATGATGTGAATTGCAGAATGTTAGAGTGTGAATTTGAGAAGTGTAGTGTGAGCTTTCATGTATTAGATTGTTGGATGTAGTGAGTAGAAGGTGTCTAAAATTCTCTAGTCATGCTACGAAGATGTTGATGATATTTTGGTTGATCTCTGTATTGCATTGAGATGGATTTCTCTATCCAAAATTATTCTCTATCATCTTATCTATTATGGTAGTGAGCCTTTGGCAGTGAGCCTTTCTTTCTTTGGTCAGTGAGCCCTTCGATAGTGAGCCCTATTGTATTTGGTATCGATATTACTTTATATTGTAAGATAATCCTCATCATAGTTTTTTCCCATCTTGGGTTTTTCACATAAATCTAGTGTTCTTTTGTGCATGGTGTTTATTTGTTTTAGTTTTTGTTATTTTCCTTTCATGCTAAATCATCATAATAGATTAAGGGTTAAATAAATTAATGTGGATCTGAATATGTATGAGGATTTGAAGGTTTAAGGTACAACTGATTCACCCTCCCTTTTAATTGTCTTGTGCATTCAACAATTGGTAGAGAAAGGTTACTTCGAAAAAATCTTAACCATTTGAGGTAGATCTGGGATGACACACAAAAAAGAGAACCTTATGTTTCATGGAATAAATTATGCATTTTGGAAGACAAGGATGGAAGGCTTTCTAGTTTATCTTGGATATGATGTATGGAAGTCTATTAAGATTGGGTACACTGAACCTGCAAGTGGTCCAAGTACTGCTGATGAGATAAAAGACTATGAAAGCAATGGTAAAGCAAGATATGCTCTCTTAAATAGTCTTAAAAATTCTGAATTGGTGAAAGTTATGATTTTGAAAACTGCTAAACAAATTTGGGAAAAGTTAGAAAGTATTTATAAAGGAGATGATAAGGTCAAAGAAGCTAAGATGCAAAATTTGAAAATAATGTTTGAGAACTTGTAGATGTCTAAAGAAGAAAATGTTACAAGTTATATGCAAAGGATTGATGAAGTTGCCAACTGCATCAGAGGTCTTCATGACGAACTCAAAGAACTAGAAGTGGTAAAGAAAATTATATGAACTCTACATAAATCTTATAGTCATAAAGTGTCTTCTATTGAATAATTTTGCAAATTTAAATCAATATACCAGAGATTAGTTGTATGGTTCTTTAACTACTTTTGAAATGAGAGAATTTGGAACAAATAGTGCTGCAAAAGTTGAGACTACTTTTAAGGTTTCCAAATCAGAGGAGATCAAGGAATTAGATCAGGAGGATCTTGATGATATAGAATCTAACTTTGTAAGGATAATGAAGAAGGGCATTACTAAGTACAATGATAAGCTACGTTTCAAATGTTTTAGTTGTGGAAAGATAGGTCACTATGCTTCAAGATTTCCAAACAAAGTTTTGAATAACAAAAACAAGGAGAACAAAGGTACGATGATTAAGAAAAGTTATTATGTTAGAGAAGATGCAAGTATTTCTAATGATGAATCTGATTATGGAGATGAGGATGATGAATTCTTGTTCATGGCTTTAAAAGATGAATTTGTTTATGCTAACTTTGAGAGATGTGTAAAGGAAAGCCCTTTGGAGACAAAGGATAAGACTGAAGGTACTTTGGTATTTTCTTTTCATGCTAGACAAGAGAAGAACTACTGGATCCATGATAGTGGATGCTCTAATCATATGACTGGTGACAAGAATAAGTTTGTTAGAATTGAAAAATATGACGGAGGATGTGTTGGATTTGGTGATGATACATTTGCTAAGATATGTGGAAAACGTTCTACCAGTTTTGATGGAAAGCATAATACTAATGATATTTACTATGTTAAGGGTTTAAGGCATAACCTCTTGAGTGTTGGAAAAATGTGTAGAAAAGGATACAATATTATGTTTTAGGATGATGGATGTGAGATCGAAAAAGGATAAAAAATTGTGGTTGTTGCTGGAAGAAAGATAGATGGAAATGTTATTAGCTTAAGGGTGCTAATGGTCACTGCTTTATCATAGATTAATGAAAGCTGGTTATGGCATAGGAGAATGTGTCACATCAATTTTGATAGCCTAGTAAAAATTAGTTCAGTTCAATCTATAAGAGATCTACAAGGATTACAAATCCTATCAATGTTGATTGTAAGGAGTGTAAAATTGGAAAGAAAGCAAGAAGAAGCTTGAAAATCAAAGAATAATCTACTACTAGATTGATGGAATTAGTGCATACAGATCTTTGTGGTCCTACAAGAGTAAGAAGTCTTCAAGGTGATAGGTATTTTATGCTATTAATTGATGATTATTCTACAATGACATGGGTTACTTTTCTCAACGAAAAAATAGAAGCTCTAGACAAGTTTAAAGCATTCAAAGTTATGGTTGTGAATGAAATGGATATGAAAATCAAATATTTGAAGTTTGATAGAGTTGGAGAGTTCACCTCCAATGAGTTTAACATATTTTGTGAGAATCATGGCATAAAGAGGCACTTGTCAGCCCTTAGGAATCTTCAGTAAAATGGAGTAGTTAAAAGAAAGAATAGGAATATTTAAGAAGTTGCAAGAACAATGATGAAAATGGAAAATCTACCTAAAGTATGTTGGAGAGAAGCATTTCATACTGTTGTTGATATACTTAAAAAATTTCAAGAAAGATAAAACAATACAAAGACCCCTTATGAGCTATGGTATGGAAGGATTCCTATTGTCAAATACTTCAAAGTGTTTAGAAGAAAAAGATATATTAGAAGAGATGAAGATAACTTAGGAAAGTTTGATGCAAGGTTTGATGAAGGTATCTTCCTTAGATACTCTACTAGAAGCAAAGCTTACCAATGCTACAACAAGATATTGAGAAAATTTGTTGAGAGTGCAAGTGTCAAGGTTGATGAAGATTTATAGAAGAATTCAATGATGATAGATGGATATGAATAAGATGATTCTTCTTGTAGAGATGAAGTAAAATAAAGAGAAGTGCAGATTGAAGAAGAAGAAGCTCTAGAAAAGACTCCTAAAACTCCCAAGTATGTGTAAAAGAATCATTTTGAAGATTAGATCATTGGAAATAAGAGTAAAGGTGTACTGAAAAAAAGGAAAGTTGTTGAAGAACATGTAAATCTATGTATACTTTCTGAAGTTGAACCTAAAATAGTGGTTGAGGCATGCAAATATGAATATTGGATAAAGGCTATGGAAGAAGCATTGTTGCAGATTGAGAAGAATCAGACTTGAGAACTTGTCCCAAGACCAAAAAACAAAAATATAATTAGAACCAAGTGGGTAATTAGAAAAAAAGTAAATGAGAATGGATAAGTGATAAGGAATAAGGCAATGCTTGTGTGTAAAGGCTACTCACAAGTTGAAGGAATATAATTTGAGGATACACTTGATCCATTGGAAAGAATAGAAGCTATCAGGATGTTTTGGGCATTTGCAACACATAAGGATTTCAAATTTTAGCAAATGGATGTGAAGTTTGCTTTCTTGAATGGAGAATTGAAAGAAGAGGTATACATAGAACAACCATAAGGATTTCAGTTATCAAAAAATAAAGATATGGATAAGTATTTGATACAACAAGGATTCAATAAAGGAACCATAAATAGCAATCTTTAAAGTTGAAAAAGATCAAATCTTGATTGTGGTTGTATATGTTGATGACATAATCTTTGGAGGAAATGAAGCTATGTGCAAGAAGTTTGTAGAGGAAATGTAGAAAGAGTTTGAAATATCTATGTTTGGGGAGAGGAATTTCTTCCTTGGATTACAAATAATTCAGATAGATAAAGGTATTTTCATATCACAATCAAGGTATGTTAAGGAAATGTTGAAGAGGTTTGGAATGTAAGATTCCAAATAGGTGTGTACTCCTATGATTATTGGTTGCAAGCTAAGCAAGAATGATGAATTTCCTAAGGATGATCAAAGCAAGTACATATCGATTATTGGTGGAAAACTATATCTAACTGTTACTAGACTAGATATCATGCATGCAATTTGTCTTTTGGCTAGATTTTAAGAAGATCCTAGATAGTCACATGTTGCAGTAGTTAAGAGGATATTCAGATACTTGAAGGGCACTTTAGATCATGGATTGTGGTATCCAAAGGATACTGATTTTACTCTGAGTGCTTAATTAGATGCAAATAGGGTTGGTTGTGTGGATGAAAAGAAAAGTACAAGTGGTGGTGCATACTTTCTTAGATGTAAATTGGTGTCATGGCTAAGCAAGAAATAAGATTCAGTGTCTTTACCTACTATAGAGGAAAAATACATTGCAACAAAATCTTGTTGTACACAAGTGTTATGGATGAGGCAAACATTGAAGGATATTAGGGTGGAATATGATGAACCAATTTCTATCTTCTATGATAGCACAAGTGATATCAATATTTCAAATAATACGATAATGCATTCAAGGAAAAAAATATATCCCAATCCGATATCACTTTTTAAGAGATAATGTTATAGATAATGAAGTAAAGCTTGAGTATGTGCCTACAAAGGATCAGGTTGCTAATATATTCACTAAAGCTATTCCTAAGGATACATTTGAGTATCGTTGGGAGAAGTTAGGGGTTATTTCCCATCCTTCTTTAAACTAGATGCATAAGGAGATGCATCAGTCCAGTGGATTTCAAGATCTATTCTTTGGTTTGGACTGATGTTGGTGGCTACCTCTTAGGGGGAGTAGGTAGTAACATTGTTGGTTGTTACAGTCAGGGGGAGTATGTGTTGTCATTATGCAGTAGTTGTTGATTGGTGTAGTATGGTATGTGTTCCTAAGGGGGAGTATAATGAGTAGTTATTAGAAGGATTATTGAAGTCAAATGAGAAACATAAGCGATAAAAATATTTTGTCATTTTCCATTGATGTCAAAGACCGAGAGAGAGTCATGTGAAAAAAAAATAGTTAAGGGAGAGAGAATCATGCAAAAATTGTTTAGTTATCAGTTGTGAAAGGGGGAGAGAACAATATAGCTGGAGAGTGAGTAATGATAAAAGATAAAATGAAATAGGTATGGATTAGAGCTGTTGTTGTTGATGGTTTTTCACATTATGTGTTGTCATAAATGACAAAGGGGGATATTTTTTCAAGTATGAGTAGTTGGTGTTGTCATTGATGTAAACAAGTTGGTGTTTTCATTGGTGTCAACTGTATGAGAAGAAAGATTGTTGCAAGAGTATGTGTTGTTCCATTGATGATGTTTTGATTAGTTGCACTATGTTGTCATATGTGTTGCCATCAATGAAAAAGGGGGAGATTTTTGCAAGTATGAGTATTGGTGTTAATTGTATGAGAAGAAAGATTGTTGCAAGAACTTATGTGTTGTTCCATTGATGATGCTTTGATTAGTTGCATTATGTTGTCATTAGTAAGCTACTGGTTTCAACCCCTAGTGTTTCTTTGATAGGATTCTATCTATGGTTGAAGAAGTGATGAATATGATGAGGATTTGTTCCTGATGCTTGGTTTCCAAGTGCTTTTGAGAAAAATTGATAAAAAGAGGAAATAGTGAGTTGCAGTCCGTTCTGAGTTGAATAGTAGCATTCTAGTGTTGCTCCACATTTCCTCTAGGTTGAAGATCTACCTATGTGTTTTGGATATGTTGATTAGAGGTTTTAAGAGGTGGTGCATTTAAATTTTGGTGTGCCTGATCATTGTGCAGAAGAAGTGTTCATTAGTGTGTAAATAGTGTATTGTAGAGGTGTTTGGGAAATTTTTTTTTGCTCTGCATTTCTTCACAATTTGGTTTCAGGTCTTGTGAAACTGAAGGTGTGTTGATAGTGTTGGTATCTTTCTTTAGTTGAAGTTGTTCAAGGTTTGGTGCTTCGAAAGTTAGTTTCTTAAGTTACAGTAGATGACAAAATTGTCTGAGTGTACTAGGTGTGTACATTCTTTAGGTGAAATTTTTTGTGAGGAGTTTGTTGGTTTTGAAGGTATTTTTGGAATATTCCAGACTATGTTTAGGTGACATTTGTTTATTGAGCTATTATTGGTTCAAAGGAAGTGTGCACTTAAAATTTTTATGGTGTTTATATGAGTAACAACTGACCTTGGTGTTTACACTAATTGTGGTGAATTTTTATTATTTGTAGAAGTGTGTTGTAGTGTGGTATTATAAATTTGGGTCCTAGATAATGAGTGGTGTGGTCCACTTTCACTTCTATCCACCACAAAAGTGCTTTGGTGCTGACCTAATTTGAATTTTCACAGTTGATGTGTATATCCAACTTTGGAGAATGGTTTCAAGGTTGAGGATGATATAAATATGAGTTAAGCTATTGAGGGATGTGAAGATAGATAGGTAATATATGAATGATGAAAATTTTAGAGTGTTAGAGTGTGAATTTGAGAAGTGTAGTGTGTGATTTCATGTGTTAGATTGATAGATGTAGTGAGAAGAAGGTGTCTACAATTCTTTAGTCATACTATGGAGATGTTGATGATATTATGGTGGATATCTTTGATGCATTGAGATGGATTTCTCTGTGTATCATTCTTCTCTATCTTCTTTTCTATTCCGGTAGTGAGCCTTTGGTAGTAAGCTTTTCTTTCTTTGGGAAGTGAGCCCTCTGATAGTGATCCCTATTGTATTCAATATTGATATTACTTTATATTATGAGATAATCCTCATAGTGGTTTTTCCCATCTTGGGGTTTCCACTTAAATCTCGTGTTCTTTTGTGCATGGTGTTGATTTGTTTTAGTTTATGTTATTTTCCTTTCATGCTAAATCATCATAATAGATTAAGGGATAATTAAGTTAATGTGGATCTAAATATGTATGAGGATTTGAAGGTTTAAGGTATAATTGATTCACCCCCCTCCCAGTTATCTTCTGCATTAAAAAAAACCCCTACCATTGAGGACCCCACTACCAACCCTAAAAAAGTGTTTCATTTGCTGACCCCACCCCCATTACTACCTGTAATTTTGGTATAGAGAACTTGAATGATGAGTCTTAGAAACCCACCCTTGTTAATTCCTCATTGGTTCCCCTAGTTATAATGATGTTTCTGAGGTTTCCCCTATTAATCTACCAATCCTCAAAATATCCCCCAACCTTTGTGTTAATCTAGCGGGTGCCTCTAATGAGCCCCAGTTGGACAAAGAGGTATGTGCTTAGTGTGTTCCCCTAAAGAATAAATTGAATGATGTCTCAACAACCATCAATGTCTAGAATGATATCCTAAAATGGTTACTAGCCCAACTCATCATGACCAAGGAAAAAAATAAATTGTTGGAGGATATGGTGTTAAAGCAAAAGGTTGATTGGCTGGGTGAGGTTGATGATGACAAGTGTTGGGGTTTGTTGTCTCCACTCACCAAGTCCTTTGACAAGTGAGCAAATAGGGAGAGGGAGGTTGAAGAGCTCAAAGTGCTGGTGGGTACGGAGGATGATAAGATGGAGCTTTAGGAGAAAATTTCCACCATGCATAGTAATTAGGATAAAACCTTAAAGTGCCTCCAAGATATTGTGGAGTTCAGCAAGGAGACCCTCCAAAACACTGCGGTCACTATCTAGGTTTTTCAGTAGAAAATTTTGAACAATCATGGTAAAAGGGCTATTGAGTATAGTTATGATGTTGGTCACTCTAATAAAAAAAGGAAATAAAGGGGGCAACTCTACCTCACCCAGTAATAAGGATTCTCAGCCCACTCACAAGGGGCCTTTTTCCTTCAAGGAGAAACTTCAATTCCTGGCTAAAGAGTAGTAGGCCATTAGTGACCTTAAGCTTATGGGTGACCAGTAGCTAGTTTGATCCCTTGCTAATTTTTTCATGTGCTCTCTTTTATTTTCTATTGTTGGTTGGTTTGTATCTACTTCTCTTTATGTTTCAGAGTGCCTCACTTCTCACGAGCCCCCTTGTTGAGCCTCTATGGCTGTTTTGTATATGGGTACTGGCCCTTCCAGACTTTAATCCAATCAAAACTATAGAAATGGTGATAAAATTTAAAGAGAAGATGTACAAGTTATTGAGAAAGATATAAAAAAATAGAAGAGGAAGAAATAGATCAAATAAAAATTCTGAAGGCTATTTAAAAAATTGGTAAGATAATTGTGAACATCTCTTCTGCAACTATCCAAACATGGACAAACAAGCAAGTGTTAGTCATTTAAATAGAACAAATAGACATTCCTATGAGATACTTGAACATGCTAAATATGCAAACAATATAATAAGAAACCAAAGTAACTAATGAAAGCATATAAAATCATATTCAATCTCTATCTCATAGTGGGATTGGTGGTCCTTTGATGTGGAAAGAATGCCCTTTCCCAATCCCTTGTGATAAGCTTTTAAGATTCTTGATACAAATTGTTGAGATCCTTCCAAAGTGATGATGAATTTAGGCTAAAATGATGAGGATGAGATGAAAATGACTATAGTAAGATGCATAAAGTTGTGGATCCATATTGTGTAGAGAAAGCCTCTACTTATAGGATTCAAGGGTTGAAGAGAGAGTGAAATTGGTGAATGTGGGATTAAAATAGGAGCCAATAGGAATGCAACACTTGTCACAAGGCTAATGGATAGAGGTGGAGCACATTTTGGGGAATGTGCAAAGTTGAGAGGATATAAGAGAATTGAATGAATAAGGTTGAGGGTGTAAGAGAATGTTTGTTGAGAATGTAAGAGAGATTAATGTCCTTGTAAGAGACAAGATGAAATGTAAGAGGGATTAAATGCTTTTGTAAGAGGTATTTATGATTTTTTAAGAGGCTATTTAAAGCCTTTGGAGGGAAATTGAATGAAGGGGTGGTTGAGAGGAATATTCCTAGGAATATGCCATTGTGAGGATAAATAGGGTATTTAGTTAATTAGAATAAAATATTTTCATATGCAACTTAGTTAGTTGACCATGGGATGATTTAACTTTAGTGAAGTTAAAAGCTAGAGAAATGGATAATGATGATTAGGATGTGAATTAAAGTTAATCAATACAAAATTAATCAACTCAAGTGGGTTAGGGGATTTATGCCATTTAATTAAATAGTTTGATTTATTTAATCAAATGAGAGGACTTTAAGGGGATTTACTTAAATGATTTGATTTAATTTTAAATAGGACGAACATTAGTTAGAAGAAGGTGAATTAATCCAATAAAATTAATTATTTGATTAATAATAGAAGTTGATGAATTTAAGTAAATAATAAAGATTATTTAATTAATTGGTTAGTCCGAAGTGATTTAGGAAGCAATGATGTTAATTAATCAGAATTGTATGCATAATGTCAATCAAGAGTATTTGAGTGTCTACAATAACTAGAATTAAATTTTTTAATCATTCAAGTGATTTGAATCTTAAAGAGTTGGTTGATTGGATCAAATATTTAGAGAAGTATATTGAGTATGAAGAAATTATAGATGTTGAAAGGGTTAGATTTGCTATTTTTTTGAAAGGAAATACTACTATTTTGTGGAAATAAGTACCATTATAAAAAAAGAATAAAGGGAAGGAAAATATAACAAAGTGCGATCAGATGGTTGTAAAATTTAAGAAGCAATTTCTACTTGTTGATTATGATCTAGAATTGTTGAAAAATTTATAAAATTTGAAGTAGAAAGATAAGATAGTGAAGGAGTATATTGAAGAATTTTATAAGATGATCATTAGGACTGTACATAGTGAAGCAAGCAAAGAAAAGGTTATAACATATCAATGGACTGCAAGGAAGTATTTAGAAGGAACTAAGCTTGGTTAGATTGATAAAAATATAATAAGAATTTGAATTTGCAATAGTAGATGAAAATTTGGACAAGAGATTTGAAAGTAAACAAAACCAAGAAAGATGAAGATGAAGATTCTAGAGAAGTAGACCTTTGTATGATGATAGAAGACCTCCAAAGGAAGATTTGGAAGCAAGAAATATTGATAATACATACCACCCTGATATTAGTACAACCATGATGTAATTCTAGAGGAAGAAAAAAAAACTAACTCAATCTCATTTGAAAAATCTCAAAACAAATCTTTCATGTCCATTCAACTAGGACTCAAACCTTCTTCACAAAACTCTTGAATCAAAACCTTCTATTGAGAATAAGGTACTTAATCACTTGAAGTTTCCTCAAATATCCTTTAGCAGCATTAAAATGACCAATATAATCTTTACCAACCACAAATAACCAAGTTTTTTACTCATTGCCACCAACAAAAACACAAACTCCATTGTATTCAGTCAATTTCCTATTTTTTCCCACAAAACATAGCCTAGGGCATCACCAAAAACATAACAAACCTTATTCAAATTCTCTAAAACCTTGGATATTGTAAAATCACTTCAAAATGAATCATTTCACAAAGTTTTAGAATTTTCCATCATACAAATTGGAAGAAATCACATTTTTTTGTATGCAACCCGAAAAACTCTATGTTCATAACAGTTTTTAGGAATGGACTTGTTTGACCCTTTAAATGGCATTATAAAAATTACTGGTAAAAAGAAAGTATGTCCAAAACATCAAGCTTTTTCCATACATTCAGGTTTCAGGTCCGTACATGGCCATACATGGCCGTACTAACATGTTTTCTGATTGCAATTTCTGTAAAACATTTTCTGAACTAGCTATCTTCACCAAAAACACTTTCACATTTATCAATGAAATTTAATGAAATAAAGCCCAAAATAAACTAGATTCAATACTATTTTAATCCTATGTGATCTTAGGCCATGAAATTGGCCGTACAGACCGTACCATGCATCAGAACAAAAGAGTTTTTTAGGAAAAATAGTGTTTTTTCATTGTTTTTACATTCAAATCTTCATTACATCTCTTGCATTTCATGCCATAACTTCCCCACCTTTAAAGTGACTCATATACAACCTATTTATAATCATTCCATCCCTTTGTAACCATATAACTACCTATGACTCTTCATCTTCCATTATTTTTTGACAATTTCACATTATGACAACGTTGACAATTTTTTTGCAATATATGACAAAATGAACACTTTAAACCTCCTAGACCCTCTAAAAAATTTAAAATGGTCAATTAGACCTTATTACATGACTCAAAAACTTTACAATGCAAATTTTTACAATTTGGCCTCATGGAGGCAAGGAATAAAAAAGGTGCTCCTGCATCAAATTCCCCATGAAAAAGAAACTCACGTTTGTTGAGTGAGGAACTGCAATAAAAACATGCTTGATCTCATTCTTCACTAATATCCAACTACTCTTTTCACCTGGTGTACCCTTCCAATGCACTGGGTACAAATAACATGCATCAACACTCTCTTTCTGCTTCATCTTCACTCTTGGCTTTCCTATCTTCATGCTCAGGTTTTTGGACCTATCAAAGGGAAATGACTTCCCCTGTCCAATCTTCTTTGCTGGTTACTTACATTGGGATAAACATAATAACAACTCCATTGACAAAAACAATTTGATTAGTATCAAAATCATTCATAAAATTTGTGCCTTGTCTCTCAATTTGTATTGGAGACTTCATGATATACCATTATTTGTCAACCACCTCATCAACAACAATTTGATTCTCAACATCCACCTTATTATCAATCTCCATGCATTCTTCTTCTTCTTTCTTGGCTTGTCCTACACCAACCTTGCTATCCCATTCTTCTTCAATGGCTGCAAACTTTTCCCACAAATCATCTTCTTCATCCACCTTTTCTTGTTCATTACCTTCTCCCATCATTGGTTCTTTTGTCTTCACATCAGGTTCAACTGCTCTTATTTTCATTAGCCTTTGAATAGTCCATACTACCTTCTTCTTAACTGTCAAGTGCCAACTTGTTGCTTGTCTATACAATTGTTCCATCTTCATCATGGACTCTACATAAAATTCACTAAGCTTTGCTTCCCTTCTCCTCATCTCTTTCTTTAAATAAGCTATCTCTTTTTCAATCATCTCTTGTCTCTACCTTTCTTCCTCTTCCTACAAATACCTTCTCAACACTTCCATCTTGTTCTCTACTCTCAAGCAAGCTTCTTCTTTCTTCCACTTCTCTTTGCCTCACCTAGGCAATTAGGTTTTTTCCTCAACCTGCACAACACAACACACAACACACAACCAAAAACTCTTTCTCTACCCAGACCTTACTAGGCTCTGATACCAATCTGATGAAATTCTAGAGGAAGAAAAAAATATTAACTCAATCTCATTTGACAAATCTCAAAACAAATCTTTCATGTCCATTCAACTAGGACTCAAACCTTCTTCACAAAACTCTTGAATTAAAACCTTCTATTGAGAATAAGGCACTTAATCACTTGAATTTTCCTCAAATATCCTTTATCAGCATTAGAATGACCAATCTAATCTTTACCAACCACAAATAACCAAGTTTTTTACTCATTTCCACCAACAAAAACACAAACTCCATTGTATTAAGTCAATTTCCTATTTTTTTCCCACAAAACACAGCCTAGGGCATCGCCAAAAACATAGCAAACCTTATTCAAATTCTCTGAAACCTTGGATATTGTAGCAATACTTCAAAATGAATCATTTCACAAAGTTTTAGAATTTTCCACCATACAAATTGGAAGAAATGACAATTTTTCATATGCAACCCCAAAAACCCTATGTTCAGAACAAGTTTTAGGAATGGACTTGTTTGACCCTTTAAATGGCATTAAAAAAATTACTTGTAAAAGGAAATTTTGTCCACAACATCAAGATATTTCCATCTATCCAAGTTTCAGGTCTGTACATGGCCATACATAGCCGTACTAACATGTTTTCTGACTGCAATTTCTGGAAAACATTTTCTGAACTGGCTGTCTTCACCAAAAACACAATAACTTTCACATTTCTCAATGAAATTAAATGAAACAAAAGTCAAAATAAACTATATTAAATAATCTTTCAATCCCATGTGATCTCAAGCCATGAAATGGTCTGTACAGACCATACCATGCATCAGAACAAAAGAGTTTTTAGGAAAAAACAATGTTCTTTCATTGTTTTTACATTCAAATCTTCATTACATCTCCTCCATTTTGTACTGTAACTTCACCACCTTTCAAATGAATCATATCCAAACTATTTATAATAATTCCATCCCTTTGTAACCATCTAACTACTTATGACTCTTCATCTTCCATTATTTTTTGACAATTTCACATTATAACAACATTAATTTTTTTTTTGCAATATATGACAAAATGAACACTTTAAACCTCCTAGACCCCCTAAAACATTTAAAATAGTCAATTAGAACTTATTACATGACTCAAACACTTTACAAAGAAATTTTTACAATTTGGCCTCATGGAGGCAAGAAATAAAAAGGGTGCTCCTACACCAAACCACAATGAAGGATAACTTTGTATTTATTACCACTAAAATAAAGAAGGTAGTACTACATAGTGTAGTGGTTCAATAAATGGGTATCTGAGAAGTAGAGGAAGATGTGACCTAAATGATCTGAAAAATATTTTTGTGGAACCTATTTTATGTGGAGAAGTACATCAACCATTTGAATGTTATCAAGACCAACACATCACTAATAATGGATCTAAAAGTATCACAAAAACTATATGTATGTAGAAGAAGAGTCTAAGGGATCACAAAATTTAATTGAAAATTTGGAGAAACAAAAATCACTAGTCATGAGAAGATCTTTTTTAGGAACAAATACCTTGAATGAAGAGGAACTAGTACAAAGGAAGAGTTTATGTAGAACAACATGAAAGTCTAAATATAAGTGTTGTAAGGTTATCATTGATAGTTTTAACACATATAATATTTGTTTCAAAAGGAATTGATGATAAATTAAAGTTAAAGATATTGGGACACCCTAGTCCATACACTATTTCTTAGTGGCAAGATGAAAAATAAGGTATTGGATAGTAAACAATGTTTGGTGGAATTCAAGATAGGAACATAGTATGGTTAAGTTTTTTGTGATATGCCAATAGATGCATGCCATTTATTGTTGGGTAAACTGTGATAGTATGACAAGAAAATTATACATGATGAAAGAAATAATTCTTACACCATAAGAAGAGATGGTTAAGTGTAAGAAATTGAGTCAACTTTTTGACCAAAAAACTTAGAAGCATTTTTTCCTTAAAATCAAAGGTTGTCATAGTTGGGGTAAAGTTTTGAAGCACTTACACATAGAGTATTAAAATAATGTAAAAAATTCAAATATAGGATTTTGTTTCAAGTTGTTGAATATGTAATTTATTCTTGAAAAGGTGGAAAAATATGTGGGTTATCAAAATGGGATGGATGAACCACTTAGGGACCTATTTCTCACTCTTTCATTAGGAAATGAGATCCACACAAAGAATTGACTTACAACCCTTAGGTGAGTCAACTCAAGTTGTGAATCTTCAGATTTCTTTATGACTAAAGGACGTGGGTCAAGTCCACAAAGCACTTTTGTGAGAAAAAATAAAAATAGTAAAATAACCAAATTATGCCAAATTAAACTTGAGAGAACAATATTAAACTCAAAATAAGTAGAACCATAAATTAAATTATAGATCTGAGAAGGGTAGAATTGAAGGGAAATTTGGTTCATCTTAGAAAGAGCATCCAGGATTAGTAAGTGTCTTTGGTAACATTCATTTCTTCATAAAGCCTCAAAAACACGTACTACTTGTAGACACGTAAATTATACTGATTGATATCGTGCACTTGATTCTGATTCACTAACACCAATTCTTCGTTAATCACTTCTTCACTAACCATTTAATTGAATAACCTTTATTTAATTAAATTCATCATAATTCTTCTATTAATTAAATAAATCATTTTGTTTAATTAATCCTAATGTTCCTCTTTTAATTAAATAAATCACTTTATTTGACTAAATCATATTTTATCTCCTTTAAATTAAATAAACTAACCTTTATTTGATTTAAGTCTAACATCATCTCTCTTTAATTAAATAAATAAAACTTTATTTAATTAAATCTAATATTCATATTCCTCTCATTTTGATTTAAATAAATCCAAACATCTAAGTCAAAATGTCAAATCAAACTAATCTCCATCTAAGTTAGTTAAATCCTGATTAACTCTAACTCTAATCCATCAAATCCTCTAGATTTTGCAACTTGCACAAGTAAATCAATTTAATTGATTTATAAATTCTTCTATCTCATTCAAAAAGGGTATCGAATTGGAATATCCTTCAAATTTGAAAATTCCCTCCCAAAAGGACTTGTCCATCCAATAAGGCATTAAAGGCCTCTTACATGTCCTTTTTCTTGAGCCAAGTGGCATTAACTCTCCTTTCTTCTCCCTCCAACATGTCACTTCTCCAATTTCAAATATCCACCTAATGGCATTTATGTGAAAATTCATCAAAATGTGCTCCACCTCTATCCACTAACATGTTGACAAGTTGCATTTTTCCATTGGTTGATGTTTTATCCCACATTCATCCTTTTTGCTCATTCTTCCATCATTCTCTTCTATAAATAGAAGGATCTTTTATTAATTTTGGATACACAACTTATGCAAAGTAATTATCTTCATGTTTTGAGAAATTTCATCCATTCTCATCCAAGTTTCATAGTTTTCATTACTTTCATAGCTAGGTTATGGAAAATGTTATCAAGGAGCATCATTCATCATCACCAAGTTTGCAAGGAATTGGGAAAGGGCTATTTTCCACATCAAAATAGCACCAATTCCCCCATTGGATTGAGAGTTTGAACATTTGAATAAGATTTAGATTGCTTTTCATTTGTGTTCTTTAATTTATTTCTTGTTCTTCATGTTTCAAATGAATCTTATGGGGAATGATGGTTTTGATTTGCATAATTGACTAATATTGTGTTTGTTGTTTATGTTTGTGCAGGTCTAGATCTACCATTCACATTTTGGCGCTAGAAGGAGGGCATAAATCTCAAAATTAACACATTTTTTGGCCATTTCTGTCATTTTTTATGTTTTTGGTCTTTCCAAGTCAAACAACGTCGCTAGAGGAAATAGTGACGCATATGCGGTCTTTGTTTTTCCATAGAGTGACACTTGTTTCATCAGAGTGCCACTCAAATCCTCAAATAGTGCTGCTATCATTCTAGCATTGTTGTTTGCACTCAAATAACACTGTTGCCTCTGTGTTTCAAATGGTGACACCTTTGCTTTCTTAATTTTTCACTCAATCTTAAAATAGCTGCATCTTGGTCATATTTTGGTCTTTTTTAGAGTTTTTTTTTGAAATGGGGTAGAATTTCATAAGCTATCCAATGGTGTAGGTGTTTCTCAACTTTGATAGAGTTAAATTTTTCAAATTTTCACCTAATGTCAAATCACAATGAAACTTGGTCTAAATTTTAGGGTTTTTATGCTTAATCATTTATCTAACCCTCATATCTTATGTTTATTGATTTCATCTAACATTTGGAGCTTGGATTGCAGGTTTTAAAGGATCATGGAGCATGGAAGTGAAAGAAAAAGCATTATCACATGATTGTAACAAGTGTTTTTAAACACTTTGGGAGCAATTATAATCCCATTCTTAAGGCTTTATTATCTTCAATTTTTAGGACTCAAATAAATCTCTTTTGGGTTTTAAAAAGAACCTTAGGAACTTACTAAAGTTGTTTTTGGATCTAAAAATTGAACAAGAAAACTTCACACTTCATCTTGGTGCTATAAAAAGAATCCATTATTGCTTTTAAAGTTAAAATGAACATGTGTTTTTCGTGTTTTGCAATATTTTTTACAAGTTAATATCATTTAAAAGGCGTATGCACTTCTCTTGTGCTTCACGGTGATCTTGAGAATCAAAAGTATTTTGGTGATATTAGGTTTTCTAAAAGATTGCCTCCACACTTCAATTTGGGCTCTTAAAAATTGAACAAATCTTACTAGTGTGAGTTAAGTATATTGTGTGTGTTCTCTCTTTGTTCACACAAAAAAAGATTGATCAAACTACATATGTACTTACTTGATTTTGTTTACCTTTAGAGGGCATTCCTTGGTGGGAAACAGTATGCACCCTAAGGGAACTACCCAAGTGGTAATGAGCATAAGCCAAGCTCTTCTAAATTGCTATATAAATTTGTGGTTGCGATGAAAATCATAAACAATGGAAAGCAGTGCATGATAACTCTCCCCGAGTATCTTTATGATGCGTAAAGCCCTTGTTCTAAGGGTTGGGAGATCTCTCACAAGGATTTTATCATTGCAACCCATAAACTGGAGGCCCTTACTATGAACCTTTGTTTAGAATCCAAAATACCAATATTTGTTGGTGTCAGGAGGTCAGACCTCCAGAGTCGTCCCACATACTTGTGGTTCTTTGTAGAGATGAAAAGTTCATCATGGGAGATTCATGAGAACTGAAGCTTGGATGACCCATAGAAGTGAGTGCCTTAGAGGGGAGCCAGTGTGGTCAAGCTTCTAATCATCTGCTTTGAATAAGGGCAACTAGATTTATCCAAGTGGGAATTCAACAAATATTTTCTTTTCCATCCAGGGGTTGTGCAATTTTGAGTCAGTTATACACATTGTTTGGATCCAAAATCTTGAAAAAAAACATTTAAGAAGGACATAAAATTTCAAACCCTTTGGTAGAAGCAAATAACTTTGAAAGAATCCAAGTGTTATTGCTTGTCCCTTAGGATTTCATCCTTAGAGGCTTCTAAGTATTTGGGTCCATTTCTCAATTTGCTCTCTAAAGTCAACATTAAGGAAACTATGGCTTTGACTTCTTGATTCTCACAAAATGGACCTTATGGAATGAAAGAAGGCCTTGGCATAGACATTGAGTTTGAAACTTAAGCAATACAAGTGGATGTGGTAAAAATCAAGTCATTAATCAAGATAAAATCAATTGAACCCCACACATGTTCTTGTTTATCTCTTGTCTTACAATCTTTTGAACAAACATTGATCTTTTGGTTTGAAGTACTCTTAGGGAAAAACATGTTCTTCAAAACCTTGGTCTTGTAAACAAGTCCCTCTTAGGTTCATTTAGGATCAAAACAACCAATCATTTCATCCATCTCAAACATCAATCAAATCCCATCTCACAAAAAACTTTTGAACCATTGGAAAAATCATTCATACTAGACTTTTGGTAAAATCCTTCAAATCAAAATCAAAATCTCCTTGTTTGGCTAAGTGAGCGTGGATGAATCCTTCCTCATACATCTAGTTAAATTATCATCCTTGTGGAAAAGTTTATTCCAAGATAACATCCAACATCTTGGGGTTTATAAGTCCATTATCCAAATCAAATCAAACCAATCCAATAAAAAATCCTAGAGTCTAGCATTGATCCAAAGTTCCTAAAATTTCAACACCCATATCATTCACACCTTTCATCCTTCATCTCATCATTGGTCCTAAATCTGTTAGAGGCCAACAAGGTCAAAACACAATAAAAACATGGAATATAAACTTGATTCATACACATGAGTGGTCTAAATCAACCAAACTATCAAAAGGTTACAATGCCGATTGATTATCAAAGCTCACATTTATACAATCCATACATGGGATCATTATCTCCTACAAACCTCAATGGTACAAAAAATGTGAGTGTGCCCAATCTAAATTTTGGAACACCTTTCCCTATGGTGGATTTAAATCAAAGTCCAAACCTACAAATCTATCAACCAAACAATTAATGCATGAGTCTTCAACAAAACAACATTATCCCACCAAATCCATACATGCCAAATGTGAATATACCAAGTAGAAATTTACCAAACATGAACATTTTGAATCCACACTTGGTAAAATTTGGGATAGATATGTTTGTGAATCATACAAATGTTGTTCAAAGTCCAAACAATATGTTAATGACTCCATGTATTGATCCAAGTCAAGGTAACACCATGCAAAATCAAAGTTACATAAGTCAAGGCAATGTGATTCCCAACCACAACAATGTTCAATTTCAACCTATAATGTCAAATTTAAGCATCATCCCAAATCAGAACATTTTCCAAAATCAATTTGTCCATGATCCCATACAAACACTAGAAGTATACATTCTAAATCTGCTTGAACAAAAACCAAATCAACTATATCAAGGGTGTCAAGATTAAATTTTGCGAGATAAAATTGATTCACTTTCCAAAATAGTTGATTCATTGCACCAAGAGAAATCTCCACCCCATAAATCAATACAATCTTCCATTGGTTAAATGATGTCATCGAAGCATTGAGTTGTGTCCACAACCACATCAAGAACAATATCTCCAATGTCAAGAGGTTGGATATCAAGATCAACAACATCAACAACAAACCCAACCTCCACATCTCGAAGATCAATCACCACATCTCAAAGATCAATCACCACATCTCCAAAATCAATCACCACAAGGTCAATTTAAAGTACAAATATCACAAGGAAACAAAGAAAAATACACACCACTTGGGGAACCAATCAAATCAGCCATGCAACAGTTGGTACAAGAAAATATCATCAAAATCCCCTTTTATGAAAATTATCAAGAGCCTCAAGTTAAATCACTGGGGTATAATGAGAAGAACCTTTGTGAATTTCTCAAGATAAAGGGACACACAACATCAAATTGTATTTGAGTCAAAAATCTCATCCAAGACCTTATTGATCAAAAAATAATAACTATTGGGGACAATGATCAGGATTCAACCACTAGTGATAGCAGTGACAATCCATCTGCCACAATTGTTGAAAACAATGATCAAAATATATCAATAAATGAGCACCTCCAAGATGTTTCCACCTCATCCAATCATCAACTCAACATACATCAAGAGTCACTTTTTAGTCATGATCAAAACCCTCGACAATATTTGACAATGATCTATTTCAAGGAGTGTTAATACTCGGTGATCCTTCCACCAATGATCATTTTGACAATACCTCTACATTATCCAATGAGTTCGAGGAAATATCTCAAAAAATCATTCCAAAGCATGATCAACATCTTTCACCAAAGTCTAGAAATGGTCCTTTCTGAGACATATTGATATCCTTCGACCTCATGGTTGCAGATATTAAAGAAATATTCAACTGCACATTTGACCCAAGTACACTCAAAGATCAAGAGGATATTGAGTTGCTTCCTGTGCCTAATGAATGTTGGCAACACTAGGGTAGACAATTGAGAGGGGGGTGAATCAATTGTCACAAAATTTCAAATTTATTCAACTTATTATGCTTATTCTCAAATCTGATTAATAACCATGAAAGCATAAATCAACAATACATCAGAAACACACATAACACCAATATTTTTACATGGAAACCTTGTTTGGGGGAAAACCATGGTGGAGGTCAGTCCACAAGATTATACCCTATTAAAAGTATACAAAAATATGAATGGGGAATGCACATGCATTTAGGTGCACTACCTATAGCTCACTGCTCAATTACAGAAAGGAAGACACACTGTCTTACAAGATTTACATCCACAAGATTTGAACTGAGAGAATAACATTTGCTAATGCCTGATTACAGTTTCGGTTAAGCACATGAACACTTCTTCACACTCTGCTTTTGCCTTCAAAAGATCTGAACATTATTCACACACAAGACTCACACGCTTTGCATACTCCTTAAAATGATAAAACAATTGCTCTTATATATTCGCAACAAGAAATTACATCACTACATGTCGACCACAATGAAATGATAAAATTAATACAAACTGTCAGCCCAAAAAATTAAGGATTATTAATGTGAATCAACCATGGTTAGCCACAACATAGTGAAGACCCAAAATAAAATTCTCAAACACGAACCACCTTCAAAAATTAATCCTTGAAGATCCACAACACGTTACAACACCCTATTGGCCAAGAACATGAAAAACATGAACACGCAAGAGAAAATATTGAATCCTGAGCACAACGATCAATGCAGACGTGCAACAAAGATAGAGAATGATCTAGAAACATCCACAAACTTCATGAATCACCAAAGAAGCATCTGTAGCAACTGAACTTGCTAAAATCTCATCATATTGATTTAAGAACACCAACTGAAGCAACAAAAAAACTATCAGAATACAAATCTTCATAACATGAACAAATCTTCATGCAGATCTCTAAAACTCAATGTGGATAAACTAGATATACTTGAAAAGAAACCTTTTAATCCACAACCTCTGATCATCAACATACTGAACTCACCAACAGACTGAACTTCACTTCACGACTGACAACCTGCAACTTATTTCATTACAATTTTCTCAATATCCTCGACATATACAACCTCTAAGACATTAATGCTAATAGTGTTGACATCAATAAAAACCACATATCAAGAACACAACCACAACAGCCAACAATATCCCCCTTTGGCATTGATGGCAACACATGATGTGAAAAACAACATCAACACAACTATCTTCAACACTTACTCCCCCTTAGGTTCTGACTCTTTTCTCCTCAACAACTCTTCTCCCACAAGAATCTTCTTCCTTAGATAATTCACACTTTTTCACATGACTCTTCTCCCCCTTTGACATCAATGACAAAGATCTCTTTTCTCCATACAAGCTCTGAACCACATATCTAAACATCTGACTACTCCCCCTGAGTAGCAACCACCACAACATCAATCTGGATCAAAATATGACCATGAAATGCACAAATTAATGCAAGAAAATGCATCTTAGTTTTGATTAGGATGGGTAATCACCCCTAGCTTCCCTCTATTATACTCAAAAGTATCCTTAGGCAACAGATTTGTAAAGATGTCTGCAATCTGTTCCTTAGTAGGCACATACTCCAATCTAACTTCCTTTTCACTCACCTCTCTTAAAAAGTGAAACTTGATAGATAAATGCTTGGTCTTTGAATGCAACACCCGATTCTTAGAAATGTTAATTGCACTTGAGTTATCACATAATATAGTAATGGGTTCATCATACACAACTTTGATATCTTTTAGCATCTGCTTCATCCACAAAACTTGAGTACAATTATTAGCAACAAAAATGTATTCTACCTCTACAATAGACAAAGAAATGACATTCTATTTCTTAATTAACCATGAAATCAACTTCTTACCCAAGAAAAATGCACCATGCCTAGTACTCTTTCTGTCATCCACATCTCCTACCCAATCAACATCAGTAAAAACACTCAAAGTAAGACCATCACCTTTAGAATACCACAACCCAAAATCAACAGTTCCCTTCAAGTATCTAAAGATCCTCTTTACAACAATTACATGAGATTCCTTAGGATCAGCTTGAAATCTTGCAATAATGCATACAACATTCATGATATTTGGTCTAGTTTGAGTCAAATAAAGCAATCCACCAATCATTGATTTGTATCTAGTTTTATTTTCTTTCGGAGAATCATCATTTTGTGTCAACTTGCATCCGGTCACCATAGGTGTAAAAACTGGATTTGAATCTTCCATACCAAACTTATTTAGCAATTCTTTCACATACTTGGACTGAGATATGAAGATCCCTTTATCTGATTAAGTAATTTTCAATCCCAAAAATAATTTCATCTCACAATCATAGACATCTCAAACTCATTCTGCATCTCATGAACAAACTTCACGCACAAACCATTATCTCCTCCAAAAATGATATCATCAACAAAAACTTCAACAATCAAATCTTTATCATGATCAATCTTGAAATAAAAATTACTATCAATAGTACCTTTATTATTTCCAAGCTTCAACAAATACTTGTCTAATCTGGCATACCATGCTCTCGGGGCTTTCTTAAGTCCATAAAATGCTTTCTTCAATTGAAAAACCATATCTCCTTAATCAGTCAATTGAAATCCATCAAGTTTCTCTACATACAACTCTTCTTCCAGTTCACCATTTAGAAATGCTGACTTGACATCCATCTGATAAACCTTGTAATTTTGTAAGAAACATAAGCAAGAAATAGTTTCATAGCTTCAATCCTAACAACAGGGGAAAAAGTTTCTTCAAAGTCAATTCCTTCCATCTGTGAATATCCTTAACACACCAATCTTGCTTTGTTTCTAACAACTTCACCTTGCTCATTCATCTTGTTTCTAAAGACCCATTTAGTTCCAATTACATTTTTGTCCTTAGGTCTAGGAACAAGAATCCATGTATTATTCCTCTCAATTTGTTGTAGCTCTTCTTTCATTGCTTCCACCCAATGTTCATCTTTGCATGCTTCATTCATAGTATTAGGCCTAGTCTTTGAAATCAAACAATATTCTTCTACAATCCTTCTCCTAGTCTGAACACCTTTGTTCTTATCACCTATAATCTGATCTTCTGCATGATTTAGTCTTACATACCTTGGAGTCTTAGGATTTTATTGAACTTCTGGCTCTTGTGATCTCTCTTCTGCACTTTCACTAGTTAATTCCTCTTCATTTTCTTGATTCATTAGAATTATCTAAACTTGATTTTGAGTCTGAACTTTCTTTCCTATGAATGAACTATTATTCTGATCATCTAAATCATATCCATAGGTTTTGGATGGTATATTTATGTCCTCATCAACTTTGACATTTGCACTTTCAACTACTTTCCTCAATCTCTTGTTGTAGCACCAGTAGGCCTTGCTCTTAATAGAATAACCAAGAAATATTCCTTCATCACTTCTAGCATCAAACTTTCCTATCTCTTCATCTCTTCTGATATAGCATTCACTCCAAAATATTTTGAAACATCTAATAGTAGGCTTATGACCAGTCCATAGCCCAAAAGGGGTCTTACCAGTATCACCTTTGACTTGTACCTGATTGAGGATGTAAACAACAATACTCATAGCTTCTCTCTAATAGATACAAGGAACATTTCCTTCCAGCATCATAGTCCTAGTGACATCTTGAATTGTTCTGTTCTTTCTTTCCACAACTCCATTTTACTGATGGGTCTGTGGGGTAGATAATTGTCTCTTTATTCCACGCACTTCACAAAAAGAATTAAACTCATGGGAAGTGAATTCACCACCTCTATCTAATCTCAAACATTTAATATTCAGACCTGTCTCTATCTCAACCATAGCCTTAAAAATATTGAATTTCTCTAGAGCTTCATATTTCTCCCTTAAAAAAGTAACCCATATCAATCTAGAGTAATCATCAATAAGTAACATGAAGTACCTGTCTCCTTGTAAGCTTCTAACTCTTGAAGGACCACACAAATCAGTATGAACAAGTTCCAACACTTCTTTTGAACAATGCTATTTGCTCCAAAATGAAATTCTAGTTTTCTTCCCTAACTGACATTCCTTGCATATAGTATTAGTAGGATTTACCAACTTAGGAAGATATCTCACTGGCTGAGTATAACTTAGCTTAATAATATTATCAAAGTTTACATGACACATTCTCCTATGCCAAAACCAAATTTTATCAATTGGAGCAATCAAACAACTTTTACTAGCAGCATTACAGTGAAAGATGTTACCTTTTGTTTTTGTACTTGAAGTAATCAGATTTCTAGAACTCCCCAATATTGTACACTTTCCATTCTTGAATTGAAGATTGTATCCCTTGTCAACCATCTATCTGACATTTAAGAGATTATGCTTCAAACCTTCCACATAAAGAACATCATCAGTATTATTCTTACCATCAAGAGAAATGGATCCTCTGCCACGGATTACACTAGCTTTATCATCACCAAATATTACCACACCACCATCATACTTTTCCAGACTCACAAACTTGCTTTTATCACTTGTCATATGATGAGAGCATCCACTGTTAATCACCCATTCATCTTTCTCTTCAACTTTGGATGCTAGAGCTTTCTCCACATTTGAGCAACTAATAGATTCAATAGGGGCTGGATCATTTTCCATGATAGCAATAAATACCCATTCATCTTCACTTGCATTCCCTTTATCAGATTCATCATCTGTCACACCTTCATCAACAACATAATAACACTTTCTTTGAAATTTAAGCTTGTTAGGTCTTGGCTTAGGGACTCTTTCTAGACACCTTGATGCAAAATGACTTATCTTATTGCAAGAAAAAAATTTAATAGGAAATTTCCCTTTATACTTACCTTCTCCTCTGGCTTCTCTCTTGATAATAAGTGCTTCAAGCTCCTCTAGCTTCTTCTCCTCTTCTTCAATCTCTCTCATTTCCTCCTCATACTTGAATACCTTTCTAGATGAACTTTCTCCCAGATCATATCTCTGTTTATCTCTCCTAGAAGTAGTAGCCTTGAATGCAAATTCTATCTTAGGAAGAGCATAACCAAATTCACTTAACTCAAAAGAAATAAGCTTACCAATCAACATATCTTTGGTTACATTTTTTACAGTCTGGAGCTCCTCAATAGCAATAGATTTGACTTTATATGCAACAAGCAAGGATCTAAGCACTTTAGCAACAATCTCTGATTCTTCCAACTTTCCACCAACACATCTGATACCACACACAAGTTCATTCACTCTTTGCATGAAAGTAGTATTGTTCTCATCATCACCCATTCTCAACATTTCATATTTCCCTTTTAGACTTTGTAACTTAGCAATATTCACATTAGCATCACCTTCATACAAAGTTTCCAAATTTTTCCAGATCTCATAAGTAGTCTTTAGATCCATAACATTTGTCATCTCAGATTTAGTCAAAGCACTCAACAATGCTTTCTTAGCCCTAATATTGTACTCAACATCCCTAATCTTAGCAGTAGTATTAGGACCATTCTGAGGAATAACATACCTATTTCTTGTAATGCTCCAGTAGGCTTCACCAATGCATCTCAGATGGCATTCCATTCGAGTCTTCCATAGAGAATAATTTGTTCCATCAAATCTCAGACTATCCCTCTTGTATGTTGCCATCCCAGATCACCTCAAGCTGTTAAACTTCTTCCAAGGAACCTGCTTTGATACCAATTGTTGGCAACACAAGGGAAGACAAATGAGAGGGGGGGGGGGTGAATCAGTTGTCACAAAATTTCAAACTTATTCAACTTATTATGCTTATTCTCATATTTGATTAATAACCATGAAAGCATAAATCAACAACACATCAAAAACACATAACACCAAGATTTTTTACGTGGAAACCCTGTTAGGGGAAAAAACATGGTGGAGGTCAGTCCACAAGATTATACCTTATTAAAAGTATAAATAAATATGAATGGGGAATGCACATGCATTCAGGCACACTACCTAGAGCTCACTACTCAATTACAGAAAGGAAGACACACTGTCTTACAAAATATTTACATCCACATGATTTGAACTGAGAGAATAACATCTGCTAATGCCTGATTATAGTTCCGGTTAAGCACATGAACACTTCTTCACACTCTACTCACTCTTCTTCACACTCTGCTTCTGTCTTTGAAAGATCTGAACATTATTCACACATAGGACTCACACACTTTACATCCTCCTTCCTTCAAATGATAAAAAAATTTCTCTTATATATCCGCAATAAGAAATTACATTGCTACATGTCGGCCACAATGAAATAATAAAATGAATACAAACTGTCAGCCCAAAACATTAAGGATTATTAATGTGAATCAATCAAGGTTAGCCACAACATAGTGAAGGCCCAAAATAAAATTCTCAAACATGAACCACCTTCAAAAATTAATCGTCGAAGATCCACAACACGTTACAACACCCTGTCAGCCAAGAACATGAAAAACATGAACACACAAGAGAAAATATCAAATCACGAGCACAATGATCAATGTAGATGTGCAACATAGATAGAGAACAATCTAGAAACATCTAAAAACATCATGAATCATCAAAGAAGCATTCACAACAACTGAACTTGCTAAAATATCATCATCTTCATTTAGGAACACCAACTAAAGCAACAAAAAAATTCTCAAAATACAAATCTTCATAACAAGAAAAAATCTTCACGCGGATCTTTGAAACTCAACATGGATAAACTAGATATACTCGACAATAAACCCTTTAATCCACAATCTCTGATCATCAACGTACTGAACGCATTGATAGACTGAACTTCACTTCATCGCTGACAACCTGCAACTTATTTCATTACAATTTTCTCAATATCCTTGACATATGCAACCTCTAATACATTAATGCTAATAGTGTTGAAATCAATGACAACTACATATCAGCAACAAAACCACAAAATCCAACAACTAAGACATCCAAGAACCCTTTATAAGCAATCCATCCTTTGAAACTGACCCATGTCAAGAACTTGATCCAAGGCATGTCAAAAGTAATTCTAAAATTAATCAAGATCAAGAATTCGTATCTCCAATATACTAAAATGATCTAATGGACACTATCCAATCTATACAAGATGTCAAAAATGATGATCATATCCATATAGCACATATTCCTCCATCTACCCACAAGATGCTTCCTTTGGATGGACATGTGGATGATCTTCATTCAAAATAAGAGTCTCATACTCTTGATATCATTACCAAGGGACAAGAGTCTCCTACTCTTAAAATTTGTACACATGATGAAGATATAGAAAGATCTAGAGACATATCAGAAATGGGTCATGAAGAATGCTTCTACAGAAGTTGTGAATCATGAACATCTTGTGAAGGAATATAAAAAATGAATCATAAGGAAGACTTCTATAGAGATAGTGAATCATCGACACCTCTTAAAGAAGCATTGAAATATGATATTCCACAAGATCAAGACAAAGATATCAATCAGGAAGTTATCCCACACATGGAGGATCCTATCACTTATAAACTTGGATCACTTACCTTTTTAAGGGCAAGCTATCTTATCGATGAAGAAGCTATCACCATTGAAGATCCACGACAGAGCAAAGAAGGATTAGCACCTTTTTTCCAGGGTAAATCATATCCTATTGCAAATAAAATATTTCAACTGATGAATTATCAAGGCAAAGGATTGGGCCTACATAAACAGGGTATCCTAGAACCAATGCAAATTATTGGAAATATTAAGCATCAAGGTCTTGGTTATTCGACAATTAAGGGATCTAAAAATATCAGTGATACCTCTATAATACTGGGGGTAGTTTTATCTATTGTAAACATCAACATAGGGAGCATGAAGAATCCTTATGAAGAAACCGATGCCAATACTATAACCAACCATGTCATGAATCTTCATCCCCCCATCACCCCATCCACGAATGGGGACCAACATCAAAAGAAATATTTGAATCGAAGCCTGAAGAATGTCATCAAAGAAAAAGAAGCTAAGGAGCATAATGGACAAATAAAATACACATGGATACCAAAGAATATAAAGAAAGATTATCCCTATCAAACTCCATTAGTCAAAGAAACTATGGGGAAAAATAAAAAAGGGAAAAGTATCCATCAAAGATGTCCAAAAAGGAAAAAGTAGGCTTCTCAAGCAATGTACAAAGTATATCAAGCAGTTGGTCCTAATTCCATTCACACTTTTGTACCCACTGATCATTGCTCATCTTCCCAAGTTTGGAGAGTCAAAGATTCCAAAATATCAACCAATCCATATTTTATTCCTAAACACACTCCATCCACACCTCCACACATGATATCATATTCTCACATTGACCATAAATTGGCGGCAACTCTTCATCATAAGGATTTAGAAGGAACTCTATCACGATGTATGCACAAAGACAAAGTTAACTCTAGTATGAACAAAGTAGATTAGGAATCTCAAAAGTTGCATTCAAGTGCATGAATCTTGGCAAAGTAGCTTCTTCAAGCAGGATATCGATGGAACATTATGATAGAAGAATTTACATCAATGCCACCAGGTGGTTCAACATGAGCTTAAAATCTTTCAAAAAAATCAAAAAATATGGAAATCCAAAAAAATAAAAAAAAAGGATTGAAAATAGTAAAGAAAAAAATCGTCCTCTAGTGAAAACCACTATGGTGGTGCTTTGGATAGGTACCATGATGCAAACTTGCAAAACAAGCATCATGTGTAAAATTAAGCATCTGCATGTGCTAATTCAGGTAAAAGCATCCATCCCATCCATAATAAATCCAACATTCCATCCATCTCATCCATAATAAATCCATTCATCCATAAACCATTGATCCAATCCATTTTCATCCATCTCCATCCATCTTCCACATTATCTTGATCTTGAAAAAACTTTGGTTCCCACTTCACACTTGCTTATGGTAAACATCTTGACATGGGTCATTTTCATTTCCTACCCAACATTATCTAAACCATGATGCACTATCCACATGAGCATCCTTTGTTTTAACACCTTATCTTATCACATGATAATCCATATCCATCCAATCCTACACCTATCCAAGCATCCACCCATGGAATTCCATACATTGCTAGACACTGGGGGTAGATATATACATCTTTCTTTAGGAATAAATCTTGAACTATCTCTTCCAACTTATGTGGTGATCTGAACATTAGAAAACATGAAATCAAATTGGTCCAAACATTTGTGAGCCAAAAATCCAAATCACTAGCCTATGGAATATTTTGACAAGAAGATATTCCTATCAAGCTTTATCTTTCATTGAACATCAATCCAAACAATCAAATATCAGTTGTATATAATTTTCACTTCAACGTCACATCAAATCATTCAAACAATTTTTTTTCCAAACCAAGCTTCAAAATATTGATCAAACAAATCCAATCAATCCATCATCATCTCGGGATATCCTTCCTAGTCGTCGTGTTGCTTAACACTATCCTTGCATTGTTGTGTATCCTCAACAATGTTATCATCATCAATCCCTCATCATTTTGGGATATCCATCCTAATCCTTGTGTTGCCTAACACTATCCTTGCATTATTGTGTATCCTCAAAAATGTTATCATCACCAATCCATTGATCCAATCAATCAACCTTAGCTTGGTTTTCAACCAAAATCCCAAAAAAGAGCACTGTTATCATCACATTTCCATAACCAAATCGTCAAAATCATGCGAAAATCCAAAAACATTCAAAACATATCAAAATCCCAAAATAGGTCAAAATGTCTGAAAAAGTCAAAAGCATGCTATCCAAACTAGGGTGTCTCTAAGCTTAAACGTAGGCAAGGCTAATATTTGATGAGCCCCTGAGACACAAAATCCAAAAATATTCATAAAATCTCAAAAAACACCAAAACATTTGAAAAATACCAAAAACGGCCTTAAAACATTTCAAAACATCAAAAACATCCAAATATTTGAAAAAATCCATCCATCCCATCTCGATTTCACCCGCAATAAAATTTCACTCATAATAAATAATCATCAAACTCAACCTTTGGTGAAACAATTAGAAACAAGTCTAGTAATTCAAAAGTGAAAACTCAAAACGTCAAAAACTCAAGTCTAGGTTAGTAAGTAAACAAGTTGGTAAACTCTTGGTATCAATAGTCTATCATCCAGTCAAATACCAAATTATTTGATAACATCATGTGCTAGGATGCATCCTTCCTACAATGGACATCAACATTAGGCACCACCGTAGTTTATTCTTGGCTAGTAGTATGAAGAACATTGGCTTGTTTGTTTACTTGATCTTTTTCTTGTCGACTTATCTTATTGTGCTCCTTCCAATGACCTCTCAATGATGTCCAAACAAAGGGATTTATTGAGAAAGGAATGGGGCAATGATCATTATCCTTTGTCTACTGTGCTTGTTGGATATTCTTGTAATATAACCTTGGCGAATACTTGCTTTATTAGGTATGGATGGAAGGTGTTTTGGACAACTTGTTGACTATTACATTGTTAGGTTTTTCCTTTCCATGTTTTGGTTTGAGATGTTTGAAACATCTAAAGTACATCCTAGTAAGGTTTCCATATGTCAGGTGGGAAGAAGGATACTCCTATCTGATTGTTGAGTCAAAATCCATCTCACTAGGTACAACTCCATCCTGGGTCTTTATACCTTGATGCATTGTATCTATGTGTGTTATAAAACATAAGGTAAGGAAGACCTTTTAAAATCCCCATTCTTGATAAGCAACACATCATCATCACTCATCACCATATCTAATAAAGTCTTAATGACTCATGGACTTGTTGGAATTCTGTATCATCTTGAACTCAAGGGTTGATCCATCTTATTCTTCTTTTTTTTCTATCTTTACTAACATTTCTATCCAAAGTTGTGTGATATCTCAAAAATATACATGAGGCTACCCATGGCCGATGACTATCTATACATCATCAAAATTGTCTACGTCAAATATCTAATCTTTATAAAGAATTATCTTTCATCCTCTGATCATTAGAACCACTCCTCTCACATTTTATCGCAATCTCGATTGGAAAATTAACATTTCCGCTCGATCTCTCGAGGGTGCAGTATACCAGCATAATTCTTCTCACTAGGGCAGTAGTGGGGCATCCAATTTTTATTTTTTTTGAATTTTGATCTCGGCAGTGTTATTGTTTGAACCAACGCATCAAGTACATTTCTTTAAAGAGGGGAAAAATGTAGACACATAAATTATATTGATTGATATCATGCACTCAATTCTTATTCACTAACACCAATTCTTTGTTAATCACTTCTTCACTAACCATTTAATTGAGTAACCCTGATTTAATTAAATTCAACACAATTCTTCTGTTAATTAAATAAATCACTTTATTTGATTAAATCATATTTTTATCTCCTTTAAATTAAATAAACTAACCTTTATTTGATTTAAGTCTAACATCATCCCTCTTTAATTAAATAAATCAAACTTTATTTAATTAAATCTAATATTCATATAAATCTACAAATCATAAACATACAGGAAGAAGAACCAAAGCTCCACATAGTAATCTCACATCTAAAGTCATATAAATCTAAACATATAGGAAGAAGAACCAGACTAAAGAGAAAAATCTACAAATCATAAACATGTAGCATGCCCTTCTACATACACATCTAAATTCCAATTGTGTCAAGTAAGATCTCCTTCACAACCCCACTATAAAAAAATATAGCAACATTGAAACCCATTCAACCTCAAGAGATCAAACATAATATATGCATCGTGTATCTACATGGATGCAAGCTTCTGAAAGAAGAGCAAACTACTCCATTTCCTATCTTAGGAAATCAACCCACTACCATTCTCTATGATCATCATAAATGAAAATGAAATCCCAAGGAGATAACCATGCTATCCATCTCTCACAATGAATCCTCTAGAACCATATAATAGCAGCTCAAGATCCATGTCTATGAAAGAAAGCATAAAGCAAGGTCTGAGAGAAACAATGGGCATTACCTCTCAAGTGATAAGCCACCAAATAGACCAAGAGTGGGGAATGATAATGCTCCTCCAAGATATGCAAGAAAACATGACTCCTCCAAGAACAATATCCTCATAGGTCTCTATTGAACTCACGTACAACCAAGGTGTAGGCTCCTTGGACTTGAACCATCAATCTTTTGGGTGGGCTATGTACTTCTCTTGCACTCTTAGGGATTTTCACCTAAAATGAAAGAGATAGACCCCAAAACTAAGGTGGTTCAGACAAAATAATGTATGAAAGATGGAATTAAGCCTAAATGCAATGATCTAGATGTAGAAAACTAATGAAATTGATTGATTATTTATGCAAAACCTAATAAAAATGAAATGTTTGAAAACATAGTGTGATATGTAGAAATGAACTAGAAACATAAACAATGAAATCAGAATTGAATGAGACTGAACATAGTGCACTTGGAGATGAAATGTTGATGCTGGAAGGTTTTGGAATCTAATAGAAATCACCGTTGATGACCAGTGGGACTCATTTGCCACTGATGGTGAATCGGTCCTAGTAAACTTTGTCGGAACTAGTTTATGACTGTCGGGAACTGAATTATGATGAAATCAAATTTTCCAGCTTATAGGTGGGACTCATTCACCATTAATGGAAAATAAATCCTCCTCCAAAATTCTATAAATTTAGGGGTCAATTTTGTGGGTCCAAATCTGCACTTGTCTTCTTGTCGGGCTGACAAAATGAAATATGCAAAAAATGGACTGAATGTTGTCTCCAAGCTTGAATTAGGGTTTAATTGGATTAAATCACTTTGATGACTTGTTTGCCACTTTTCAACACCTATTTATTTGACAAATATTCCTACAAGACCAGCAAACACACATGCAAAGATGGGAAAAATGGTTAAAGGTTAGAGTATAGGGACTTGCCTTGGTCAAATCCCACTTTGGTAATCAAACCCTTGATAAATAAATGAAATGAAAACAAGAAAGGAATGATGAATAAACAACATGCAAGTGTCCTAAAATCACCAAAACCTTATTGTTGAAGTTTGAAGATATTTCAATGGCTTCTCCAAGATGCTTGATAATTGCTTGATCAAATGATGCAATGATGCTTTGAATGCAAGAATGCTAATTGATGTTGAATGAGTGAATGAGATGAATGAGATGAATGGGGGTTAAAATGGATGGAAAAACACTTATTTTACATACTTATGCCCTAACAACCCAAGAATAGCACATCACAGGCCAACATAAGGTCTTAATGAATAAAAAATCGAAAGAAATTTGAATTTATTTTGAATTTTGTGCCAAGAGGAACTCATTCGCCACCCATGGTGAATGGGTTCCACTCTAGGCTTGCAAGTGGGTGTTAGGAATTAAGTTGTATTTAATGTTGTTTGTTAGGTTTTTATTAAAAAGCACACTTAAATAAGACCTATAAGTGCATAAAGGGGCCAAATAAATCATAAGAAAGGTGTAATTATTGGTGACAAGCCTAGAAAAGTGTGAAATCTTGTTACAAGACTTTACAACACTTTGAAATAGGACTTGATAAGGAATAAAAAGGGATTATTTAGATGAATTATAATAAGAAGAGTCTATAAAAGTGTAGAAATGTGTTACAACACTTCAGAACACCTTCACAAGACATCATGATTTAAATATTTAGGACTTAATGTGAATCTTTAAGTTACATTGTAACATTAAATATAAGAAAAATAAGTCAAGAATCATAGGAAAAAGACCTAAATGACCATGAAAATGTTCAAGATCCATTTTTATATGGTACATTTAGCTCCCACTTTAGTGAGAGGATGAACTTGCTTCAAACTCACACTAAAATAGCCAGACACATCGAGAGGGATCCAAATGCACTTATGTTAGAAATATGGAATGACAAAGATCAAGAGGGATGATCAAGCCCCCATGATGAAGATCCCATGGAAAATTAAACATAATAACAAAGGAACATGCATGTGAAAGAGAGAAAGAAAAGGGAGAGAAAAATGAAAATTTAGATCAAGCTTCGATCGTTTGTTCAACTAGTTGTGAATTAGATCTAGGTTGTTTGTCCTAAAAATAAAATGCATACTCACTTTGGGGTGACAAAAATCATGGCTGTCCACTAGGTGAGAAGGCCCAAAAGGAGAGAAACATATGCTCAGGTGGTATGTACTCACAAACACATAGGTGGATATGGGGAAAGTCATGCTACGGAATGGGCTTCCCGCTCAACCATACCAACATTGTACCTCCTAATAACTTTAATAAGGTGCCACAAAAGAAAATGTTGGTTCATGCTTCATGAGACAAGAAAAGCTTCGTATGCTTAGAACTCATGAAAAAACATGATGACACCATAGGCATGCAAGCTGTGTTATGCAAGGTGGCCATGTAAATGAAAAAATGTAAAATGCAAAAGAAATTTTCAAATGAGTCTTGTTAAGTTCATGTGAGGTTTATCACTTAGGGAACATTGTGTCTAATGTCTCCAAGAGAGGACCAATAAAAGAATAGAATGTTAACAACTTAGGGGATGCAATGAGTTGCATCGGGCCACCAAGAGGAATGTAATATGCTTAAATAGATCACACTTATGAAGGACATTACACCCAATGTCATCCACAAAGCAACAAACACATCATATAAAGTAACAAAGGTTACACTAAGAACCAAGAAAAAATGCAAATGAATAATTCAAATGTATGCCTCCACTTTAAAGGAATTGCTACACACCGTTCTATGAGAAATTACTTTAAAGTGGCAAATGAAAAATGTAAAAAGAAACATGACATGAGAGCCAACTTGGAAAGCCCCTATACCAAGTCATATGTTTCTGAGTAAGGCTGCTTCATGTGAAAAAAGAGGAACAACAAAAAGAGGGGCTTCCCCCCAAAACGAACAGACCAAACATATAAGGGATCTATGGATTTGGGGTTAGTATGTTTGTTGCTGCAATGATTTTATGAAAGAGATGAGAACTAGAAGAATGACACAAAGAGAGTGAAAAAAAACAAAAATAAAGTCCATTTTGGGTCAACATGGAAGAGACATTGCGATCTCAATGATTTGCATCATCCCAAAAAGGAGAAACACAAAGGTGAAAGAAAAGGAAAAGCTTTTGGGTCAACATGAAGGAGACATTTCGGTCTCAATGCCTTGCATCATACCCAAAAGGGAAAACACAAGAAAAGTAAAAAGGAAAAGGGATCGATTGGGTCAACAAGGAAGAGACATAGGACATATCAACACTTTGAGTCATCCCCAAAAGGAAAACACAAAACATAAGTGAAATAAAAAGGAAAAGACCTTTCGGGTCAACATGGAAGAGACATAGGGCTTCTCTACGCTTTGCATCATCCCCAAAAGGAAAACACAAAACAAAAGCGAAATAAAAAGGAAATGAACTTTTAGGTCAACATGGAAGAGACATGGGGTGTCTCTACGCTTTGCATCATCACCAAAAGGAAAACACAAAATAGAAGAAAAAAAGAAAAGATAAAGTACAACATATAGAAGAATAGAGAGACAAATAGAGGAAGTGCACAAAGAGAAGGAGAACATGAAACACACATTACGGGAGAACACAATACACACACCAAAGAAAAGAAAAAGAAAAAGGAAAAGGAAAATGTAAAAAGGCTAGTAAAGCAAATGTAAATCAACCATTAACCGAGTTATTGGCTTCTCAATCTCAAGTGGTATAAGCAGAAGGTAAATAACGTAGTTAAGAGACAAGGACAAGCGCACTACTAGGACAAGGCTAACAAGTTCATGCCCCCACTGAGTGTAAGGAAAGAAAGAGCCAAGATGGATGATGGGAAGGATCATGCAATAGTGAGAATGGAGAATTCTACAACTATTGCATGATAAGGGTACATGGTACTTATGGGATGATAGAATAACAATTAGTATTAGTGAAATGATACTTATTCAATATTTCCTTCAATGTCTGACATTCATCAATGCGGTGTCCAAGAACACAATGGTATTTGAAACATGGTATGTTAGAATCTTTAGGATTAATTACCAACCTATTCAAATGTGGTAAGAGTATAAGGCCTTTGTTTAAAATCATTTGGAGTTTCCTTTCACATTAAAGTGGTGGATGGAGAGGAAACTTGAGTTATTTCAATTTGTAAGGTCGTTTGCGTTTACTAGATTCTCCTTTTTCATGGATGGAAGGAGGAAGAGGACACATGGGGATCCTAGCATCCTTATTATTGGAATTGGGTAAGGGTTGTTCACGTGGAAGGAGGACATTCAAGTCAGGAGGGGAATCAAAGATCGCCATGCCACCATCTCAAAGTCTCCAATATTCAAAAGGAGTCTTGTCATTATGAGGAGGATCTTGATATCCTAGCCCTATTGTGTTTTCATCTATTGGTCATTGTTCTAAAAGTTGGTCTATGTCATGTTTGGTTGTTGTGTCACATCCTTGTCTGCTTAAGATAGTAAAACCCTTTCCATATGTTTCTTTGAGGTTGATTGGTGTGTTTGTAACTTTGTGATCATAAAATGGTTGAGGATTTACTTGGTTAGAGGAACTAGGTCCACTTGTTGGAGGGAACTTAGGTCCTTAATTTATTTATGGATGTAGGTATCCAAATGTATCAGGAGGTACAATAGTAGGAAGGTCTTGTGACTTCATGGATGGGTAAAAGGATGCATTGGCTTCAAGGTTTTCAAGGAATTTAGTTAAGAACTTAGTCATGCTATCATAATCTTCTCCAATGATTTCAACAACACAAGGAGGACAATCATGAGGAGTTGAAGGATCATGAGGAAGTTCAAGGTCATTAGGATCACAACCAAAAGCATAATTTGACATGTCCACTAAGGATTTTTAATGAGTTCCAAAATGTATTAAAGCAAAAATCCATGATGAAAATGAATGAAAGTAAAATAATATGCAAGAAAGAAGATAAAACAGAAATCTAGAAAGTATGACAAAAAGTAATAGCAGAATACTATAATGCAGAAAATGCCTAAAAATGCAGTTCAAAATGTGTAACTAGACTAATTCGGCCAAGGTGGCGAATGAGTTTAGGGATGGATTTTTTTATGTTTTTTTAGAAAATTTAAAGTGATTTTTATGATTTTCAAATGAAAAACAAGAATGTAGATGCAAAATTTTAGTGTTTATAATGTTTTGAAGTGCAAAAATGAAATCTATATGAGATATTCACTAATGCAAATTTTTAAATCCTAGGATGCAAAAATAATGAAAAAGGATAATGCTATGAGTTCTAGGATGTAAATACAATGAAAATCAGAAATATGATCAATATACAGGTTCACCAAAATGAACCATCAATTTTTTGGGTGGGCTATGTACTTCTCTTGCCCTCTAAGGGTTTTTCACCTAAAAGGAGAGAGATAGATCCAAAAACTGAGGTCGTTCACTGAAAATAATGTATGAAAGATGGATTAAGCCTAAATGCAATGATCTAGATGCAACAAACTAATGAAATTGATTGATTATTTATGCAAAACTTAGGAAAAATGTAATGTTTGAAAACACAGTGTGATATGCGGAAATGAACTAGAAACATAAACAAATGAAATCAAAATTGAATGAGACTGAACATACTGCACCTGGATATGAAATGATGATGATGGAAGGCTCTATAATTTGAAAAAAAATCATTATTGATGACCAATGGGACTCATTTGCCACTGATGCTTAATCAGTCCTTCTTCTGGTAAACTTTGTTAGAACTATTTCTGACTATCTGGAATTGAATTATGATGAAATCAAATTTTCTAGCCTATAGGTGGGACTCATTCGCCACTAATGGTGAATCAGTCCTCCTCTAAAATTCTATAAATTCAGGGGTCAATTATATGGGTCCAGATCTGCACTTGTCTTCTTGTCGAGTTGACAGAGCCAAATCTGTAGAAAAAGAGACCGAATGTTGTCTCCAAGCTTGAATTAGGGTTTAATTGGCTTGCCTCACTTTGATGACTTGTTGACCACTTTTCAACACCTATTTCTTTGACAAATCTACGTACAAGACCTGCAAACACACATGCAAAATATGAAAAATGGTTAAGTGTTAGAGTATAGGGATTTTCCTTGGTCAAATCCCACTTTGGCAATCAAACCCTTGATAAAGAAATGAAATGAAAACAAGAAAGGAATGATGAATAAACAAAATGCAAGTGTCCTAAACTCACCAAAACCTTATTGTTGAAGTCTGAAGATATGTCAATGGCTGCTCCAAGATGCTTGATAATTGCTTGATCAAATGATGCAATGATGCTTTGAATGCAAGAATGCTAATTCATGTTGAATGAGTGAATGAGATGAATGAGATGAATGAGGGTTAAAATGGATGGAAAAACACTTATTTTACACACTTATTCCCTAACAACCCAAGAATACAACATCACAGGCCAACATAGGGTCTTAATGAATAAAAACCCAAAAGAAATTTGAATTTATTTTGAATTTTGTGCTAAGAGGGACTCATTTGCCACCCATGGCTAATGGGTCCCACTCTAGGCTTGCAAGTGGGTTTCAGGAATTAAGTTGTATTTAATGTTGTTTGTTGGGTTTGTATTAAAAACCACACTTAAATAAGTCCTATAAGTGCATAAAGGGGCCAAATAAAGCATAAGAAGGGTGTAATTAGTGATGACAAGCCTAGAAAAGTGTGAAATCTTGTTACAAGACTTTACAACATTTTGAAATAGGAATTGATAAGGAATAAAAAGGGAATTTTTAGATGAATTATAATAAGAAGAGTCTAGAAAAGTGTAGAAATGTGTTACAACACTTCAGAACTCCTTCATACGACATCATAATTATAATATTTAGGACCTGATGTGAATGTTTAAGTTACATTGTAACATTAAATCTAAGCAAAATAAGTCAAGCATCACAGGAAAAAGACCTAAATGACCATGAAAATGGTCAAGATCCATTTTTCTATGGTACAAAACTTTTTGTTGAGATCTCATCAAGAGTAACCATCTCAACAACACTTCCCTCATCTTAAGAGAAATACAACCTCACCTCATTCTCCATGTATCCATGAGCACTTGAAAAGAATCATCTCATGCTAAACTCTAGTTGCATTACTACACTATCATGAAGTTCTCAAGCATATGACCAATGCACTCAAAACACAGAGAATCACCAAACCACTGTCAAAGCTCCAATCATCTAAATCAAGAAGCTATCATGACATCATGATCTTACCATCTCCCTTAGTAGATCCCATGCTCTAGGTGAACATACCATGGTTTCAAGAGAAATGCATCATGTCAAAAATCTAATGTGCAATCAAGAGTATACCATGACTTAAAAGAAAAAAACTCTAAAACATCACCTATCAAGCACCATCATCAACACGTCAAACTAGAGAACACAAAAGTCCCCCATGGCTCTTGTAACGTCTAGAAAAATGCAGAAGAAATATATTAGAGCAAACATGCAATGCAATCTAAAACTCTAATGCAATCTAAGTTAAGCAACAAAGAACAAAGGAAAGCCAAAACATAAATAAACTGAACAATCGCACCCAATATGTACGTAATTCCATGTATCATCTTGATTGCCCTTCTCCGTTTTGCCGTTGTAGTATAATTTCCCTCAGATTTTCAAAGTTCGTGCAAGTATAGCCTATGATAATGATTTAGAAAAACATCGAAGATTCAAGATAGTTTCTCCAAAAATTCATAGGATTTCAAGAGAGATTGGAATGAAGAATGATAGATCAATTTATAGAAAATTGATTATTCAAACGATAGGCCAGGATCGAAAGATCAACAGACGATTGAGATCGATAGATTAGACATGCATTATGATAACTTTTAGTAGTGACATGAGTGATACAAATTAGAAATGGAATTAAAGATTAAATAAATGATTTAATCTTCAAGTTTGGTATTCGAAAACAGAAGAATTATCTTTGCATGAAAAAGATAAAGATTGATTAAAGCAACTCTTGTTCGAATGCATGCACAATATTTAATTAATTAAATAGGAATATTTAATTAATCTGCATGTACACACAATTGAGTTAGCACTGGATGATTGAATGATTTGACGAAGAGATTACTCGAGAAATCCACTCAGACATTAAATCAAGAGTTAACTGAGTGATTAAAATAGATCTTTGAGTTGAGTAAGAGTGAATGCTTAGATAATTTTCACAATTATCTAAATATAGAGGAATGCGTTAAAATAGGATTTATGAATTAAATAATTCATTTAATTCAAGATTTGATATTTGAAGAATAATTAAATAAATACGATTTATTTAATTTAAGTGATGAAGGGGTTTAAATGAATAATTAAATAAATAAAGGATTTATTTAATTGAAGAAGAAGGATAAGGTTAATTAGTAACATAATTAAATAAAAAGCGTTTGTTTAATTAATTAGATGGAATAAAGAAAAGTGTGAATTAATTAAATAATTAAGATTATTTAATTAATAGAAGAAATGAAGACCTTAGGGAATAATTAAATAATTGACATTATTTAATCATGACCATGGAAAAAATACGAATTATTAAGAATATTGAAGTCGCAGGCTTAAACCAGATTTTGGTGCCTACATTTGCCCCTCTTTGATAAAATGTCATTTCAGCGTCGTGTCAAAGAAATTCGATAAAAATATGCCCCAGTCATGCCCCGGTGTAAACATGTGAAGGTATGCCCCCTCGGGAAAATTGATAAATTTTTGAAAAATTTCAAATTTTTTTGGAAATGATCCCGATTAGTCCATTGGATAGCCAGAAATGCTGTGGAGTTGACAGAATTGAAAGTTAGAAACTATGTTAAGGACGGGTATGGGTCGATTGAAGTTGGAAGTTGACATGGCCAGTAGAAAAGAATGCCACCAAAACCCTAGGTATAAATAGAAAATGGGGTAAAAACCTATTCATTTTAACCCACATAGATTTGAGATTTGACATTTTGCTCTGCACCCACAACGAAGATATCTCCTGTTCCGAACACCCACCATCGAGCATATAGGATCTGGACCTTCAAGCGGCTAGCCGACGCAGACCCCCCGGTATGTACCTTAAACTTGACTTGTGAATTTTTGATTTGCGCGAGTTTTTATGCGTTTATTTGCTATTTTTGTTATGTGTTAGTTTGTTGAAAAGCCGCATGTGAGTGCACAATCGATGCATTTGCATGTGAATCAACACATTTGTAAAATTATGTAGATGGTTAGCATAGGGTTTTTGCGGTTCAACGCATTTGATAAATAGCATCACATATGTATTTAAAATAGCCACATGTGTTTATTTTTCAACGCATTTGCATTTATTTCGACGTAGTTGTTATTTGATTTACGCAGTTGCAAATGATATTTGATTTACGTAGACACATTTGTAATTTTGCACGGATTTGCATATTAAAGTGACGCACTTGAAAATAAATGTCGTGTGAAATTGAATTACGCATTTGGTTTTCTGCAATGCATTTGTAAAAGAATGACGCATGTGCAAAAGAATGATGCATTTGCAAAATAATGACGCATTTGAATAGCATTTGATTTATTCCCTTGCATTAGGATATATGTTTGATGCTGACATGAGGCATGTATAATGCCATTGCAGGTTGTTTTAGACACTGTATATATGCGAGTCAAGACCTATGACTTTTCGCTTCCGAGATAGCTTGTAGAGTGCAGAGTGACGATTCTTATGGCACCTAGGTCTTCTACATGTGACAGACATGCCCCAGATTTGGGAAAACTAAGGTCTACTAAGAACGTTGTGCGAGTGATGGCACTTAGAGACTTCCTCATTTCACCTGCCTACTGGAGAGGCGACAATCACCTTAGAGGATGTCTACAGAATTTTGAGACTTCCCATCAGAGGCACGAGGGTGAGGTACGATACCTATAGGGGTGTCGCTGAGATGTACAGATACTACCCTCATGCCGATATCAGATAGTTAGGGTTTGATCATGATGAGATCAGATGGCGTGTATTGGCACAGAGGTATAGGTGGCTGGACTGTCTATTGTGTACATTGATAGGTGGTATAGTGCTTCCTGACCGTCGAGGTCATGGTTTTCCTGTGGGTCGGGGGAGATGTTGATAGGTATGTTAGAGCAACGAGAGGTATATGCTTGGGGTCCCTATCTCCTTGGCATGTTATACTTTAACTTGCATGATATAGCCTATCGAGAGGCTTAGTCCATGAGTTGTGGTACCACGCTCCTGATGGTATGGACGTGGGAACACATTGCTATTTTTCGGCCACCAATTACAGTCGATGTACAAAATAGAGATCCTTATGCCTTCTGTTATGCGGGGGAAAAAACTCAGCACCACATGGGAGATACCAAGTATTTCAGACATGTCATTGACACTATGGTACAATTTACATGGAGATTGTACTTGGGATGTGCAGAGTCATCCGAGAGGATGAGCACTTTCCTTTTTTCCACCAGACACAGTACTTGATTGGGTAGACTGTTTCACATGTCCACATTATAGAGCACCATTTTCTAGATCATGTATTGCAATAGTTCAGAGAGATACAGGATGTGCTGAGAGGACGGGCCGAGTTGACAAGGTCTTTGCGAGAGATCCCCCTATGGGGTCCAAAGATTCTAGTAGCTACTGCTAAGAAAAATATTGATGGATTGCAGATAGTTCCATGGGGATGGAGAGATGGTGTGGCAGACCCAGGTACCCTAGAGACTTACGATTAGTGGTGGTCCATGCATAGGCCAATTCCCCTTACAGATCCAGATTAGGCTGCGCTGATAGAGTGGTGAGGGACAGGACCGCGCAACAGGTGTGGCAGAGGAAGAGGTCGGAGAGGTGGAGGGGTCCATGGTGATGATGGAGATGGTGGTGGAGGTGGTAGGAGAGGGAGGCATGGACAGAGGGGATGAGGGCCACCATTATCACTGATTCATGAGGAGAGATGGGGAGAGGAGGATGTGCCCATGCTGGATATTGGCAGAGGTAGGGAGGAGGTGCATTTTGAGATTGGTAGAGAGGAGGAGCATCCCATAGAGGAGGAGGCAGATAGAGAGGAGGCAGAGATTGATGCCCTTGGCTTACTTGGTGCCTATCAGGATGATGATGAGGATGATGATCATGAGTGGGAGATTCAGGATAGGATTTTGGAGGAGTTGGAGGATGAGGATGATGGTGTACAAAGGGTGAGACAGGTTGACACAGGGGCAGTTGATCCTGACACTACTACATTTCGTGCCCAGATTGCATCCTTGGAGGAGCAGATGAGGGTCATGATATCTAATAGAGATTTGTTATAGATGGAGAGGGATAGAGCCATCATGGATAGAGATTAGGCCATAGCTCAGAGGCAGGAGATCGAGCAGAGATTCAAAGAGATCAGAGTGCTATGTACTGGGCCAACAGCTACATTTTCCAGAGAGTTAGTCAGATCTAGGGAGAGGGAGGCTTATTATCGAGATTTATATGAGATAGCGGTTCCCCCAGAGAGATGGGCCCCAAGCTATTCAAAGGCACGTAGTGGGAGGTCCCATACTAGGACCCACTCTAGGATAGTTAGCACAATGGGTGTTGAGTAGCCATGTAGAACTAGTCCATATGACAGGCCCCACTCAGGTCACATGTCATCGGGTTCTCAACATCGGTCATCCACACACTCTAGCCATGATAGCAGTGGCAGTTCAGGATAGGGACACTTCTTGATATGTACCGAGACATTGTACCATGATTATATAGCCTGTGGGCTTCCATATTTATGATACATTATGACATTTTGATGTGACACTTTTGAGGGATATATATATATATATATATATGATTTTGGCGACGATTCTCATGATATGCATTTCTATTTATTGATCATGCAGTCATTTATTTGTACATGTTATGTTTATATGATATGCCTTGTGATGGATGATCGTATGTACTTTATGATGTGTTTATGCAACCTATGATGTGATGTTGATTCTATGTGATGTTGATACTATGTGATGTTGATTCTATGTAATGTATGCATTTTATAGTTATGAGATGCAAAATGATGTTATATGTACAATGCTTTCTACATGTGATGCATGTATTTACATTTGTTATGTATAGGGAATGTTGATGATAAATGTCTATTATGCCATGATGTCCTAGATATGAGAAATTCCTATATGTATGTATTTTTCTAACATGTATGTGTATATGTAGGATGATTTATATTTTTGATGTGTCACATGATTCCGTCATAATGCAAGGAGGAAGAACTGTTAGTGTGGAAAGAAAGATTGAGAAATATTGAAAGAAATGTGATGGATGTTAGTATTAGCAATCTTTGATGTTTTGTTGTATCACAAAAGGTGTTGCACTTTATCATCATTGGGTGGGACTAATAAAAATGGAGAAAAACACCATGATATGACATAGATCAAGGTGTGCAAGGTCATCCACTTGCTAACAATAGACATTCACAGACAAGGATTGTTGTTAACTCATAATAAGGGCACAAGTTGCCCCAGTCTTTTTGTCATGACAAACCACATACAACAAACAAAATAAAAGACGGGTCATGAGACATCAACACTCCTCTAAATCCTTCATGGGACATCCTTGAGGAAACTAGGAGTAGACAACAGTCAAAGAAAACAAAATTATGATACATCATTGCTTCTGTAAATCCCTCATGGGACATCCTTGAGAAAGCTAGTAACATAATTCCCATCATAAAGTCAAATGAAAAGATAAGATAAACAAGCCATAAATTCAACAAGCCAGTAAAATATTTGCCAAAACTTGATCTTGTTTGTTTAATTCATTTTGATTGATAGAATGATTGATCGATAAAGCCTGATTTCAGGAGATGCACATACCGGATAAGACTTTGAGTTTGGTTTTGATGTTATGACTATATGTATAAGGCATGACAAAGCCTGGTTTCAAAAAGTCATGTATCGTATAAGACATTGAGTCAGATATCGTTGATGTGATAACCTATGTAAGGCTATGTTTGATTGTTTGACAATGTCGATCATGCAGGAAGGACTCATCATATATAAGACATAGATTGTTTTTTTGATATCTGTATTCAGGAAGGACTCATCCTGAACAAGACACAAGTTGATTGCTTTGATGATGCCTGTTTCTAGGAAGGACACATCCTGTAGCAGACATTAGTTGACCTATTTTTGATTGTTTGATTTGGAAAGTTCTTTGATTTGACTTAGAGACATTGCTAACTTGTTCACCAGATTGGAAATTGAATGTGTGTGATGAAAAACCCTAAAGGACTAACCTAGTGCGGCCTCAGAGGCTCATCGATTGATGGCCTTGCCTACGTTATACATGTAGAGACCTCGTAGTTCGACTTGACCTTGACTGACAAAACTGACTACAAATAGATGATGTGTGGGATAGTAAATGTGACGAACCCTAATGGACTGACCTAGTGTGGCCTCAGGGGCTCATCGATTGATGGTCTTTCCTACGTTATACACGTAGAGACCTCGTAGTTCGACACGACCAATGACCTTGTCATATAGACATATGGATTGAATCATGATTTTATACAGACAAACCAAAATGGACTAACCTAATGCCTCGGGGGCACATCGGCAGATGGCCTTTCCTACGTCCAGTCACAGAGGCAACATAGTTCGACAAATGACAAAGACTAACAAGTGCAACTGAATCTGACTCTGTTTTTGGATTTTTGACATGTTTGAATTTTTTTTTTCTTTTTGAAGTTTTCTGATGTTTTTGTGTTTTCTCAAGTCATTTTGTGATGTTTGATTTTTCTATGGTTTTAGGTCTTCAACACAGCCAATGGAAGAACCAATATGACGCACGTCAAGTGTTTTCCCCCAGTCGAGTATAAGACCAATTGATTATGAATAGGGTAAATGGGGGATATGAAATGCACTCAATGTCAATCATTCTAGGTTATGGGAAATACTACCACTTATTATGAATGGTATATACAAGTGATGGATACAAAAGATAAGGGATATATACATGGATAGGTACTATGTACAGGGAACATGTAGTATATACAAGGAAAGGGTGTGTGTACAGGGACAAGGACTATGTACAGGGATATGTAGTATGTATAGGATAAGGACTATGTACTGGGATTAGATTAGATTGATAGTAGACAAAGGAGCAGAGTCAACTACACATGGCGCCTGTTTGCTAGGTTTTCACCATGGTACTTATCCAAAGTGCCACCGAAGTGGTTTTCACTATTGGACGAATTATTTCTCTTTACTATTTTCTGGATCATCTAATTTTTTTGGTGTTACCAGATGCCTGTTTGCCAGATTTTCACCTTGGTAACAATTTTTTTTGCTTTTTGTTTTATGATTTTTTTATATTTTTGGCTAATTAAGACAAGGCCCTCAAAAGCTATGCGTAGAACTTCTTCAGATGAGGACTATTGATTAGAGAGGACAATGGTTCCCCTTCAGGAGTAGAAAGTTGATACACTCCTAATCCAAAGGCTTCTATAACAATATAAGGTCCTAACCAGTTTGGTTCAAACTTTCCTAGTTTTTCTCTTTCTGCTTGATTCTTCGAGTTCTCCATTAAAACTAGGTCACCAATGTGAAAGTTTCTGTTCAAGACCTTCCTATTATAGCTACGACGAAGGTGATTCTGATATGCTTGGAGATGGTCTAGTTCCTTCTGTCTTCGCTCATCTAGGAATTCCAGCTCATGGAGTCTTGATACTCAATACTCTTCATCATCAATGTGGCCTTTCAAGGATACCCTTAGGGAAGGAATCTCGGCCTCAATAGGAAGAATAGCTTTAGAAACAAATACTAGTGAATAGGGAGTGGCGCCAGTGGGAGTACAAAAACTTGTGCAGTAGGCCCATAAGGCGAGATTAAGCTGTAAATGCCAATCATAGCCAACATCATTGACAGTCTTCTTGAGGATTCTAATGATAGTTTTGCTAAATTCCTTTGCTTGGTCATTACCTTGTGGGTAGTATGGAGTGGAAAAATGATGTTGAATGTGAAATTCATCACAAAGATGGTGGACTTCTTGATTCTTAAGTGGGTGGCCATTATCAGTGATTATGGACTGAGGGACACCATACCGACAGATGATATAGTTCAGGATAAACTTAGAGATCTGTGTGTTGGTAATGTATGTCATAGGAATAGCTTCAATCCACTTCATAAAGTACTTAGTTGCAGTGATGATGAATTTGTGGGCATTGGATGATGTGGGATGGATCTTACCTATGAGGTCGAGTCCCCATTGGGAGAAGGGCCATGGTGACGTTATAGGATGGAGTTCCTGTGTTGGTGCATGTATCAAGTCTCCATGAACTCTGCATTGACAACATTTCTTTACAAAGACATATGAGTCGTTTTCCATAGTAGTCCAATAATAACCCAGTCTCATAATATTTTTGGCTAAGGTAGGACCCCTAGAATGGGAACCACATATACCCTCATGTACCCCACACAAGGTTTCTTGTGCTTCATTAGAACCAAGAAATCTCAGTAGGGTATTATCTAAGGTGCGTCTATATAGGGTGTCTCCGACGATGGTGTATTTAGCTGACTTACGAAGGAATGTCCTACGTTGGTTGTTTGAGAGGCCAGTGGGTATGATTTCGGCATGAAGGTAGTTAGAGATTTCTTTGTACCATGGGGAATCAGGACCAACAATGTCACATACCATTTCAGAATCTGGGATATCGTAGGCTGGGACCAAAAGTTGTTCTACCAAAAACTCAAACTTAGGCATGTTGTTAGGAATGTCCAGAAGTGATGCAATTGTAGCCATAGCGTCTGCTGCCCTGTTTACAATGTGAGGTATCTGATGAAATTCAACTTTTTTAAAGTACTCTTTAAAGCTATCAGCCATGCATTTGTATGGAGAAAGCTTCTCATCCTTAGTCTCATAATCATCATTTACCTATCTGATTACTAGTTGAGAATCACCATATAACTGTAGGTTCTTAATTTTCCACTTGACTGCCATGCGTAACCTTGTCACTAGAGCTTCATACTCTGCTATGTTGTTAGTACATGGGAATGCAATCCTAAATGACTTAGGGATGGAATCACCCCGTGGTGTGATAAACAGTATACTAGCCCTTGAGCCCTGATTTGCATGTGAGCCATCAAAGTATAGTTTCCATGTTGTGTGTTTGTGTCGATGGTGAATATAAACTCATCAGGAAAGTCTGCAACTAATGGGTAATCTGCTTGTATTGGTGTGTCGACTAACTAATCAACAATGACTTGTCCTTTAATAGCCTTTCTCTCCACATACTGGATATCATACTCACTAAGTATCATAACCCATTTGGCCAATCGCCCTGTTAATGCTGCCTTGCTGAGAAGATATTTCAAAAGATCTATTTTAGCAATCAACATTGTTTGATGGTTTAGTATATAGTGCCTTAGTTTTTGGGTAGCAAATACTACTACAAGACAAGCACGTTCAATGGTACTATAGTTGATCTCATAACCTACCAAAGTTCAACTGATATAATAGACTTCCCTTTCATGACCTTCATCGTCATTCTGTGTAAGCAATGCTTTGAGTGATGAATGGGTTGCTATAATATAAAGAACCAATGGTCGTACTTCAACTGGTGGCATTAAGACTGGTGGTTTGAGTAAACATTCTTTAATCAGTTGAAAAGCCTCTCCGCACCTAGCTGTCCATGCAAAGGGTACCCCTTTCTTAAGTAGATGTTGAAAATGATGTGTCTTATCTACTAACTACACTATAAATCTTCTAATGGATTGCAGTCTTCCTTGTAATGTCCTTAGTTGACTGAGATTAGTTGGTGGAGGCATGTCTATGATTTCTTTCACCTTGGCCAGATCCACTTCAATGCCTTGTCTGGAAATGATATAGCCTAAAGGCTTTCCTGACTTGAATCCAAACACACATTTCTTGGGATTCAGTCTCACTTTATACTTCTCCAGCCTTTGAAATATCATGTCTAAAAATTGTAAATGTTCTACCCTTGTCTTGGATTTAACTATAAGGTCATCGACATAATCCTCCATAAGAGTGTGTACTAGATCATGAAAAATGGTGGTCATGGCACGTTGATAGGTTGCTCCAACATTTTTGAGTCAAAATGGCATAACATTCCAGCAATACGTTCCCCAAGGAAAAGTGAAAGTTGTCTTAGGTTGGTCTTCAATTGCAATTTTGATCTGATTATATCCTAAAAATCCATCCATAAGGGACAACATCTCATACCCTATTGTCATGTCCACTATCATGTCTATGTTAGGCAAAAGGAAGTCATCCTTAGGACAAGCCTTGTTGATATCTCTGAAATTGGTGTAGATACAGATACCCCCTATTGGTTTAGTGACTGGTACAAGATTGGAAATCCAATCTGCATAGTAGATTGATGTAATGAAACCAATGTCCAATAGTTTCTTGAGTTCTGCCTTAACTAGTAAAGTGATTTGTGGATGCATTTTCCTTAATTTTTGTTTCACTGGTTTGCCACCTGGTTGTAAGGGCAAGTGATGTAGAACAAGTTTAGGATCCAACCCAGGCATGTCTGCATATGACTAGGAAAAATTTATCTATCTCTGTGCAAAGAAGTTGTGGAATTCTGGCTGCTCTTCTGTTGTCAATGACACTGCAAAATAAACTAGTCAAGGATTCTCTTCTGTGCCTATGTTGACTTCTACTAATTCTTCAACAAGCATGGGTGAATTTTCTTGTACAATGGGGAGAATGTTCAAACCTCCATCCGTAGGTGCCTTAGAGAGGTTTTTTCCTTTGGATGCGTCCTTTATTTTTACTTTTTCATTGTCTAGAGGTGCCTTTCGGTTTTCACCTAGAGACTCGTCCTTTTTATCTTGTTTATTCTTTTTCTCATTTTTGTGACTGGAGGGTTGAACAGATTCCCCAAAATATGCTTTATTGTCCAAGTCAATGGTAAAACCAACCTTGTGATCACCGCTAGGTATGCCTTCTCGTAATCCCAGGAACTCAACAATTGCTTCATCGTTCTCAAAAATGTCTAAGATGGGTGTGTCTTGTTGGTCCCAATCAATGAGTTGGGGATAAACTAGGGGCATGTCATCGTCAGAGTTATCAAATTTTAATGGAGTCAAGGTAAGGACTGAGTTGTTCATATGGTCACAAAATTCTTGTTTGCTCTTAGGTTTAGATTTAGGTGGATTGAGAGGTGGGCCTAATGCCAAGGTTTGGTTATCTAAAATAGATGGATCAAGTTGCCAAGAGGTAGGATCAAGTGATTCCCAATAGTAGTGTTTAAACCATTCCTCTTTTGTCATATTCTTTGGTGGACAAGAATTCAATGGATTCGGTGAGGATCTCAACATTAAGTCAAGTTATCCAAATAGCTTGTCAAGGTCCATGGAAGAGGTAGAGGATAGGGAATCCCACTCATAGTCATTGGAATTGAGGGAGTCATAGTGATATTGGTCCAATGGTTCGTGAGGTGTCTTAATATCTTCTAAAGCACTTACTTCCTCAATTAAGGGTGATGTGGTACTAGGATCACCAATCTAAATCAGTTGAAACCCAAGCCCCACGCCTTTTGGCCATTGAGAAACAAAGATTAGTTCAATCCTCCCATCTTCATTTAAGCCTAAACCACTCTATCCATTATATCCCTTGCTTTGCATAATTGTGAAACCTTTTCCATATAGATCTATAGGAATGTGAGCAAGTTAGAGAGGTTCTTCATTATCTTCCTTGTACAACTAGGAAGTGACATCTTCTGTATTTACGGCCTCTTTGCTTAATTCTCCCCATTTAGTGAAAGTTGTGGGAGGAATGTGTATAGTTACCATAGATTATCTCCTATTTGATGTAGGTAAACCGTATGATTTAGGAGGAATCAGATGGCTAACACAATAAGATGTCTTCATGTAATACTCTCCACAACCCTTGTCTTGGATCTCAACCCTAGGAGTGGTAGTAATTGAGGGTGAAATAGATGTTCAAGTGAGTGTGGATGGATCAACATAGGGAGATGGATTGGACAATGAAGCCTCTTGGTTTATTGGTACTTGGCGTTGGGGTATCTCTTTTAGATTGGTACAATATTGGAATGGATCTGGGTCACCGGGCAGATGCATGAAGTTGGTCGCACTTTTGTGGCCAAATGGAAAAAGTTTTTGAAAATAGATAACGTGAGTGCATTATAACGCACTCGCGTTATGTGGTTTTAAAAGAAAAAAAAAAGTGAAAAGTGTATCATTTCTATTTACTGTTTCTTAGCTTTGCCTGCAGCGAAGAACCCTCACTTTCATGCTCATGTTCTAGGAGGAAGGATTTCTACAAATTTCATCAACAATAATTGGATTTTCTTTGCAAATATGGTGCCATGACGATAAAGAGGTGCTGGAGGTAAGTATTGTTTGCTATTTGTTTTGAATTTCTTAGTTTGAAATTGATTTTGTTTGTTTTAGGTTAGATTTGATTGTTTTTTTTTAAATTTGTAGGAAATCTTGCAAATCCTCAACAAGAAGAGGAGGCAAATCCTCAACAGCAAAATCCTCAACAAAATCCTCAACAAAATCAACCTCAACAACAAAATCAACCTCCCCCACCAATCACTCAATACCCTCTTGGCACTCAAGAAAATTGAGGAGTGAAATTGAGAATAATAGAAAACAACTTGAGGATCTTATCAGTAGGTTGAGTGATCCAAATGCTTCAACCACAGAAAGAATGCTTCTAGAAAATTCATTGAAAGAGATGTTAAAAAATGTAGATGCAATTACCCAAGAAATATCTAGATGGAAAGATAGGAAGCAGGCAACCAGGGCATATCATGCAGACAAATTATCATATAAACAAGTAAAAGATTTAAAAATTACTAAAGGTGATTTGTGCTCTCTATTCATTGACCCTAAAACAAATCAAAATCTTACCTTCAATGCAAAGAGGTTTCCTATTCATTGGTGCCACCACCAAGATATTAGGAACCATTTTTATGATAGATGGTATTTGGTCTTTGATTACCCACCGTGCAATAATTGTGAAGTCCCCCAATATTTTCTTAGGAAACTATACAGTGAGTTTGTATTGAACCAAATCCCAAATTATTTTGATATGAGGGAGTTCTAGGGGAGAGGTGGGGGGTCAGCTCAGAATAGGCCCGGTGCATAGCCGGATCCTGCGTGGCAAGGGAGACGACCTCTCACTAGGCCGCCTTGTGAGCACATTGTGATTCCTGCTGTTGTGAAGGAGAGTGTTGACATAGAGACATTGCAGGTGATCACAATTTTGACCTGGAGTGTCATCCATCACACTAGCCCTATTGTATAGCGCCATCCAGGGGAGTCTTTAGGTGGTGGCCTTCGAACCCATGTGTGTCAATATTGTGGGGTGACTTGTTCGTATGACCCTACTGACACTCAGGAGGGTGCTACGCAGGATCCATATGCTACTACACAGCTTGATCCATATGCATCTACGGGGATGGAGAGGATGGCTGACATTTTGCATGATGCATATGGCATTAACACTTAGGTAAAATTTAGCATATTCACTGAAATTAATTTATTAAATTTCGATTGTGAAATGCAAGATTAACTAATTTAGTTTTATTATTTTAATAAAATTGTAGTGTCACAATTTTGAGACTAGATACACCAGTGCTCCTCCTACTTATTTTTGCAATACACCTATCAGTGGGGTATGTAACTAGTAAACAATTATAAATTTATTACATGTTAATAGCATTGTTTTACGAATGGTATTTTTATATGTGATTTTAGATGTTGAACAGGGTAATGTTGGAGGTTTCAAGGAAATACCTCCTAGTGCCAGTAGATTTGATCAAACATACACAGAGGTAATATAGAATAAAGAGAACTTAACTAATGAATTCTAAGTTTAATAAATTTGTGTAGTTTATATTCATATTGTTGGTTATGTTGCATTACACATCATTTAAACTCAAAGCATTACTTCAAATTCAATAACTAATAATCAGAAATATATAGTTTAATACTTGTACTCAAAATTTTGTTCATTAGATCTCATACATTATAAGTCATCACATGGATTGCTACTATAACTTTTTTGTGATTGAATAATTTGTTGTTTTATTTTCAGATGTTGGTGACAGAAACACCACCAAACATTATGAGGGAAATGGATATTGGTATTTCCTCCGCTATAGAATCCTTGATGGCTCTGATAGGGGGGGTATGAGGAAAATTAATAAATTTCAATTTACATTCGTTGTTATAGATGAACTAGTTCTAGTGAAAATAAAACCATTATTGATTCATAGTTTAATTCCTATTTGGATGGCTTATACAGGGCTTAAGCACGCCTCATCATTGGCGTGCAAATATTTCCATCGAGGAGAGTGATCGTGAGATGGCCGTAAGTGATTATTTTGTTAAATATATCAATTTTTATAATGTAATTTCTATATATTAATGTCTTTACTTCTTATTGTAATAGTTAAAACTTCACCAGGAGCTAAACCCTAGGAAGAGCAACAGGAGCACTCCTCAAGCACAACAGAAATGGGCGACAGACTTATCAACATCAGATCACCAAGAAAAGGGAAAGAAAATTGTATTTGAACCAGAGCATGGAGAGAAATGAATTTTGAATGCAGAGCCCTTTGTTGTATGCCTACATAGCAATTTTGTACATATTTTGTATTGGATATATTTGACATTGTATGCCTATATGGCTATTTTGTAACTATATTTTATACTTATATTGACATATATTGATGTATGCGTACATGGCTATTTGCTTTTAATACAAATCTTTTTTATCGATGGTGTCCATATTTGCATTATAAATTCATGGTTTAATAGATATGAGTTACGTGTATTCAAGTGTATACTTTACAACTTACGCACATATACTTTTTGACTTACGTGTGAATGTCAAAAAGTGTGAAAATTTATTTGTGTGGAAGTCAAATGCAAGCCAATTTTGCAATTCTCAGTTCTTGCATACTCAATCTTATGGACTTATTCCTTCCTAGCACATATTGTGAATATTTCTCATTTGGTACAGAAGATAGATTCCTCATTTTTGAACCACTCATAGCAAAGAGATTCACAATAAGAATTTAGCATTGGAACACTACTCCATACTTCTCTTGTCTAGACCATAAAGGATTGAAAATCCTTAATTTGATGCAATGATAGTCCTGAGATGAGAATATATATAACCATGCCTATTTTGAAACTTCGCATCTAATACTGCATCAACAAAAACTTAAGAAGTGTTGCATAAGAGTGTTAGGTTTGATAGGCCTTCTCTTCCCTAAGGGAGGAGAGCCTGTATCTTGAATTTTGAACAAAATTTTAAGAAGCAAACATTTTACCTAAAAGATTCAAACCTAGATGACATATTTGGCTAAGTCTATCTTGAAAATTATTAATGTGTTCAAACTCTAAAGGAGATTCTCCCTGAAAAGAAAACTTTACCCTTTTTCCCAAGGAAAGAAATTGCAACAAGTTGCATGATTTATCTTATTTCTTTCTCATAGTTCCTAGTCAATCATTCATGGCTCAGGATAGTTCCATTCCAAGGCAAGGACACCCAAAAAATCACTGAGATTCTTCTATGATTTGCAAGAAAAAGGTTTTGGCTCTTTCACAATGTAAATAATTATGTAACACTATTTTCTTGTTTTCCTTCCACATAGAAAAATGTTCACACTTTTTAGATTGATCAATGATAACTAATGGCTAATTGTAAACACTTGACATTTTTATGTTTGAACTTTAATTTATAATTTTGTATCATGACATTCGAGTATCACTAATATTTTAATATTTGACTATGAAAGTGGTGGTGTATTTTTGCTATGTTATCACTATTAATATGGTGGTGTATTTTGAACTTAATTACTGCTGCAAATATGTATATATTTCTAATTTTTTATGTTTTTGTATTACCAAAACCCAAAACAACCCCAAATTTTTTTCCGAACCGGCGAACGGGTTGTCGAACCCAAAACTGAACCGTAACTTAGAAAAAATAGATTTTGTAGTTTATATTCATAACATTGATTACATTGCATTGCACATCTTTCAAACTCAAAGCATTGCTTCACATTGCATAACTAATAACTAGATGTTGATAGATGGAAAAATTTCAATTACAATATAGTTTTTACAAAGTCAACCTAAGCAGTTATGCAATTACTTCACATTGCATAACTAATAACTAGGAGCAGCTGCCAATTGCATTTGCTTGTCATGGCATTCTATGAGACCACATTTCTTTGAGGCATTTTTTCAAATAGTTCACTACCTTGTCTATACTACACATTTTGATACATGTCTACCAAAGCATTTTGTCAAATAGTTCAAGTGTTGCCTTGTTGCCATGGCTGAAAGCCTAAAAGAAGTGCTTTCAAACAAGCTATGTATGCTTGGAAAAAATCTATCAAAAACATAATAGTAAGCAATATCATAGACAAGGCAGTGAACTCTTTGAAAAAATGCCTCAAAGAAATGAGTTCTCATGACCTGATGGAATGCCATGACAATCAAAAGCATTTGATTGTCATGGCATTCCATCACCATGAGACCTCATTTCTTTGAGGGATTTTTTCAAAGAGTTCAATGCCTTGTCTATGCTAACACATTTTTTATACATGTCTATCAAAGCATTTCATCAAACAGTTCATTGCCTTGTTGCTATGGCTAAAAGCCTAAAACAAGTGCTTTCGAACAAGCTATGGATGCTTAGAAAAAATCTATCATAGAATAATAGTAGGCAATAGCATAGACAAGGGAATGAACTGTTTGAAAAAAATGCGTCAAAGAAATGTGGTCTCATGGTGGTGGAATGCCATGACAAGCAAATTGTTGTGGATTGTCATGGCATTCCATCACCATGAGACCACATTTCTTTGAGGTATTTTTTCAAACATTCCTGCTGTCTATGCTACTACATTTATCATACATGTTTACCAAAGCATTTTATCAAACAATTCGCTTCCTTGTTGCTATGGCTAAAAGCCTAAAATAGGTGCTTCCAAAAAGCTATGGATGCTTGGAAAAATCTATCAAAGCATACTAATAAGCAATAGCTTAGTAAAGGAAGCAAAATGTTTGAAAAAAGCCTCAAAGAAATGTGGTCTCAATGGTGATGGAATGCCATGACAATCCATAGAAATTTGCTTGTCATGGCATTTGTCATGCCATTCCATCACCATGAAACCACATTTCTTTGAGGCATTTTCAAAGAGTTCACTGCCTTGTCTATGCTAACACATTTTTCATACTTGTCTATCAAAGCATTTTATCAAAGAGTTCATTGCCTTGCTGCTATGGCTAAAAGCCTAAAGCGCTTGCTTTTGAACAAGCTATGGATGCTTAGAAAAATCTATCATAGCATAATAAGCAATAGCATAGAAAAGGACGGTTTGGAAAAAAATGCCACAAGAAATGTGGTTTCATGGTGGTGGAATTCCATGACAAGCAAATTGTTGTGGATTGTCGGCATTCCATCACCATGAGACCACATTTCTTTGAGGCATTTTAAACAATTCCTGCCTTGTCTATGCTACTACATTTATCATACATGTTTACCAAAGCATTTTATCAAACAGGTTCGCTTCCTTGTTGCTATGGCTAAAAGCTAAAATAGGTGCTTCCAAACAAGCTATGGATGCTTGGGAAAAAATATATCAAAGCATACTAATAAGCAATAGCATAGAAAAGGCAGCAAACTGTTTGAAAAAAAGCCTCAAAGAAATGTGGTCTCAATGGTGATGGAATGCCATGACAATCCATAGCAATTTGCTTGTCATGGCATTCGTCATGCCATTTCATCACCATGAAACCATGTATTTATTTGAGGCATTTTTTCAAAGAGTTCACTGCCTTGTCTATGCTAACACATTTTTCATACATGTCTATCAAAGCATTTTATCAAACAGTTCATTGCCTTGCTGCTATGGCTAAAATCTTAAAACATGCGCTTTCAAACAAGCTATGGATGCTTAGAAAAAATCTATCATAGCATAATAGTAAGCAATAGCATAGACAAGGGAATGAATAGTTTGAAAAAAATGCCTCAAAGAAATGTGGTCTCGTGGTGGTGGAATGCCATGACAAGAAAATTGTTGTGGATTGTCATGGCATTCCATCACCATGAGACCACATTTCTTTGAGGCATTTTTTTTCAAACAGTTTGTTGCCTTGTCTATGCTACTACATTTATCATACATGTTTACCAATGCATTTTATCAAACAGTTCACTTCCTTGTTTCTATGGTTAAAAGCCTAAAATAGGTGCTTCCAAACAAGCTATGGATGCTTGGAAAAAATTTATCACAGCATACTAATAAGCAATACCATAGAAAAGGCAGAAAACCGTTTGAAAAAAAGCCTGAAATAAATGTGGTCTCAATCATGATGGAATGCCATGACAATCCATAGCAATTTTCTTGTCATGGTATTCGTCACGCCATTCCATCACCATGAAACCATGTATTTCTTTGAGGCATTTTTTCAAAGAGTTCACTGCCTTGTCTATGCTAACAGATTTTTCATACATGTCTATCAAAGCATTTTATCAAAAAGTTGATTTCCTTGCTGCTATGGCTAAAAGCCTAAAATAGGTGCTTTTAAACAAGCTATGGATGCTTAGAAAAAATCTATCATAGCATAATAGTAAGCAATAGCATAGACAAGGGAATGAATTGTTTGGAAAAAATGCGTCAAAGAAATGTTGTCTCATGGTGGTGGAATTCCATGACAAGCAAATTGTTGTGGATTGTCATGGCATTCCATCACCATGAGAAAACATTTCTTTGAGACATTTTTTCAAACAGTTCGTTGCCTTGTCTATGCTACTACATTTATCATACATGTTTACGAAAGAATTTTATCAAACAGTTCACTTCTTTGTTGCTATGGCTAAAAGCCTAAAATAGGTGTTTTGAAACAAGCTATGGATGCTTGGAAAAAATATATCAAAGCATACTAATAAGCAATAGCATAGAAAAGGCAACAAATTGTTTGAAAAAAAGCCTCAAATAAATGTGGTCTCAATGGTGATAGAATGCCATGACAATCCATAGCAATTTGCTTGTCATGGCATTCGTCATGCCATTCAATCACCATGAAACCATATTTCGTTGAGGTATTTTTTCAAATTGTTCACTGCCTTGTCTATGCTAACACATTTTTCATACATGTCTATCAAATCATTTTATCAAATAGTTCATTGCCTTGCTGCTATGGCTAAAAGCCTAAAATAGGTGCTTTTGAATAAGCTATGGATGCTTAGAAAAAATCTATCATAGCATAATAGTAAGCAATAGCATAGACAAGGGAATGAACAATTTGAAAAAAATGCGTAAAAGAAATGTGGTCTCATGGTGGTGGAATGCCATGACAAGAAAATTGTTGTGGATTGTCATGGCATTCCATCACCATGGGACCACATTTCTTTGAGGCATTTTTTCAAACAGTTCACTACCTTGTCTATGCTACTACATTTATCATACATGTTTACCAAAGCATTTTATCAAACAGTTCGCTTCCTTGTTGCTATGGCTAAAATCCTAAAATAGGTGCTTCCAAACAAGCTATGCATGCTTGGAAAAAATCTATCATAGCATACTAATAAGCAATAGCATAGAAAAGGCAGCAAACTGTTTGTAAAAAATCTTTGAAGAAATGTGGTCTCAATGGTAATGGAATGCCATGACAATCCATAGCAATTTTCTTGTCATGGAATTCGTCATGCCATTCCATCACCAAGAAACCACATTTCTTTGAGGTATTTTTTAAAGAGTTCACTGCCTTGTCTATGCTAACACATTTTTCATACATGTCTATCAAAGAGTTTTATCAAACAGTTCATTGCCTTGCTGCTATGGCTAAAAGCCTAAAACAGGTGCTTTCGAACAAGCTATGGATGCTTAGAAAAAATCTATCATAGCATAATAGTAAGCAATAACATAGACAAGGGAATGAACTGTTTGAAAAAAATGCCTCAAAGAAATGTGGTCTCATGGTGGTGGAATGCCATGACAAGAAAAATTGTTGTGTTGTCATGGCATTCCATCACCATGAGACCACATTTCTTTGAGGCATTTTTTCAAATAGTTCGCTGCCTTGTCTATGCTACTACATTTATCATACATGTTTACCAAAGCATTTTATCAAACATTTCACTTCCTTGTTGCTATGGCTAAAATCCTAAAATAGGTGCTTCCAAACAAGCTATGGATGCTTGGAAAAAATCTATCAAAGCACACTAATAAGCAATAGCATGGAAAATGGAACAAACAGTTTGAAAAAAAGCCTCAAAGAAATGTGGTCTAAATGGTGATGGAATGAAATGACAATCCATAGCAATTTTCTTTTCGTGGCATTTGTCATGTCATTCCATCACCATGAAACTACATTTCTTTAAGGCATTTTTTCAAAGAGTTCACTGCCTTGTCTATGCTAACACATTTTTCATACATGTCTATCAAAGCATTTTATAAAACAGTTCATTGCCTTCCTACTATGGCTAAAATCCTAAAACAGGTGCTTTCGAACAAGCTATGGATGCTTAGAAAAAATCTATCATAGCATAATAGTAAGCGATAACATAGACAAGGGAATGAAATGTTTGAAAAAAATGCCTCAAAGAAATGTGGTCTCATGGTGGTGGAATGCTATGACAAGCAAATTGTTGTGTATTGTCATGGAATTCCATCACCACAAGACCACATTTCTTTGAGGCATTTTTTCGAACAATTCGCTGCCTTTTCTATGATACTACATTTATCATACATGTTTACCAAAGCATTTTATCAAATAGTTCACTTCCTTGTTGCTATGGCTAAAAGCCTAAAATAGGTGCTTCCAAAAAAGCTATGCATGCTTGGAAAAAATCTATCAAAGCATACTAATAAGCAATAGCATAGAAAAGGTAGCAAACTGTTTGGAAAAGAGCCTCAAAGAAATGTGGTCGCAATGGTGATGGACTGCCATGGCAATCCATAGCAATTTGCTTGTCATGGAATTCGTCATGCCATTCCATCACCATGAAACCACATTTATTTGAGGCATTTTTTCAAAGAGTTCACTGTATTGTCTATGCTAACACATTTTTCATACATGTCTATGAAAGCATTTTATCAAACAGTTGATTTCCTTGTTGCTATGGCTAAAAGCCTAAAAAAGGTGCTTTCGAACAATCTATGGATGCTTAGAAAAAATCTCTCATAGCATAATAGTAAGCAATATAATAGACAAGGGAATGAACTGTTTGAAAAAATGCCTCAAAGAAATGTGGTCTCATGGTGGTGGAATGCTATGACAAGCAAATTATTGTGGATTGTCATGGCATTCCATCACCATGAGACCACATTTCTTTGAGGCATTTTTTAAAACAGTTCACTGCCTTGTCTATGCTACTACATTTATCATACATGTTTACCATAGCATTTTATCAAATAGTTCACTTCCTTGTTGCAATGGCTAAAATCCTAAAATAGGTGCTTCCAAACAAGCTATGGATGCTTGGAAAATATCTATGAAAGCATACTAATAAGAAATAGAATAGAAAAGGAAGCAAACTATTTGAAAAAAAGCTTCAAAGTAATGTGGTCTCAATGGTGATGGAATGCCATGACAATCCATAGCAATTTGCTTGTCATGGCATTCGTCATGCCATTCCATCACCATGAAACCACATTTATTTGAGGCATTTTTGCAAAGAGTTCACTGCCTTGTCTATGCTAACACATTTTTCATACATGTCTATCAAATCATTTTATCAAACAATTCATTTTCTTGTTGCTATGACTAAAAGCCTAAAACAGGTGCTTTCGAACAAGCTATGGATGCTTAGAAAATATCTATTATAGCATAATAGTAAGCAATAGCATAGACAAGGGAATGAATTGTTTGAAAAAAATGCCTCAAAGAAATGTTGTCTCATGGTGGTGGAATGCAATGACAAGAAAATTGTTGTGGATTGTCATGGCATTCCATCACCATGAGACCACATTTCTTTGAGGCATTTTTTCAAACAGTTCGCTGCCTTGTCTATGCTACTACATTTATCATACATGTTTACCAAAGCATTTTATCAAGCAGTTTGCTTCCTTGTTGCTATGGCTAAAAGCCTAAAATAGGTGCTTCCAAACAAGCTATGGATGCTTGGAAAAATCATCAAAGCATACTAATAAGCAATAGCATAGAAAAGCTAACAAACTGTTTGAAAAAAAGACTCAAAGAAATGTGGTTTCAATGGTGATGGAATGCCATGACAATCCATAGCAATTTTCTTGTCATGGCATTCATCATGCCATTCCATCACCATGAAACCACATTTATTTGAGGCATTTTTTCAAAGAGTTCACTGCCTTGTCTCTATGCTAACACATTTTTCATACATGTCTATCAAAGCATTTTATCAAATAGTTCATTGCCTTGCTGCTATGGCGAAAAGCCTAAAACAGGTGCTTTTGAACAAGCTATGGATTCTTGGAAAAAATCTATCAAAGCATAATAGTAAGCAACAAGCTATGGTCTCATGGTTTTTTTTCACGCGAAAATCAGTGTGATTCTATTCACATTTTTTTCATGTAAAAATCAGCGTGAACTAAATTTTGTATTATGGAGCTATATTAAGCTACCACTCTGAAGACAAATGTAACAGTGATACAAAATAATGTTTGAGACTACAAGAAGGCATCAAAATGGCTAGTGTACTAAACAAATTCTTATGATTTACAAATAATGTTGATGACTCTACTCAGTTGGCTTCTTTTTTCAAAATCATACAAATTGAACCCTATCATCAATAGACTATGTATATCAAGGTACCACAATTTAAGTTACATCAGGCCCATATCACTGAGACACAACCTGAACAATAGGAGGAATGGCCTATTTCAACATACTACACTCAAACCCTTAAGGGATTGATCCGATTGAACGTAGCTCATAGTGATTCCGCATGTTTAAGTGTGAAAGAGGATAATGCCTAGCATAAATATTCCTACTCGGATGCGTTGGAATAGTCTGTTTGGTCACACGAGTTGTAAAACGAAAGTTGCACCACTTTGCAACTTTCCACTGCTTGCATTTGACACTTTTTCCATCAATTGAAAACTAGACACCATGGGAAAACCACTCTGAGATAATGAAAACTGAGAGAGGTTATTGTAGAGGGGCCCAATGTGATCCCATAGGATTAGATGAGAAGTTTCTAAGCATCACTGTGTCCGAGTAACCTCATGCTAAAGTTTGCAGCCATTTTGTCCTTTGGACCCTTAAGGAATTGATCTGGTTGAACGTAGCTCAGAGCGATTCCGCATGTTTGGGAGTGAAGGAGGACAATGCTTAGCATAAAAATTCCTATTCAGATGTGTTGGAACAATCCGTTTGGTCACACAAGTTGGAGAACGAAAGTTGCACGACTTTGCAACTTTCCACTGCTTGCATTTGACACTTTTTCTATCAACTGAAAATTGGACACCACAGGAAAACCACTCCGACATAATAAAAACCGAGAGAGGTTATTATAGAGGGGTCCAACATGATCTCATAAGATTAGATGAGAAGTTTCTAAGCATCACAGTGTCTGAGTAACCTGATGCTGAAGTTTGCAGTCATTTTGCCCTTTGGACCCTTAAGGGATTGATCCAGTTGAACGTAGCTCAGAGCGATTCAGCGTGTTTGGGTGCAAAAGAGGACCATGCCTAGCATAAAAATTCCTATTCAAATGCATTGGAATGGTCTATTTGGTCACACGATTTGCAAAATGAAAGTTGCACCACTTTGCAACTTTCCATGCTTCCATTTGACACTTTTTCCATCAACTGAAAACTGGACACTATGGGAAAACCACTCTGAGATAATGAAAACTGAGATAGGTTATTGTAGAGGGGCCCAACAAAATCTCATAGGATCAAATGAGAAGTTTCTAAGCATCACAGTGTCCGAGTAACCTCATGCTGAAGTTTGCAACCATTTTTCCCTTTGGACCCTAAGGGGATCGATCCGGTTGAATGTAGCTCGAGCGATTCCGTTGGGGTGTGAAAGAGGACCATACCTAGTGTAAACATGCCTATTCGGATGCATTGAAACAATGCGTTCGGTCACGAGTTGCGAGCACCACTTTGCAACTTTCCATCCATTTGACACTTTTTTCATCAATTGAAAATTGGACACTGGGGAAAACCACTCGAGATAACGAAGAGAGGTTATTATAGAGGGGCCCAACATGATCCCATAGGATTAGACAAGAAGTTTCTAAGCATCACAGCGTCCGAGTAACCTCATGCTGAAGTTTGCAGCTATTTTGCCCTTTGGACCCTTAAGGAATCGATTCGGTTGAACGTAGTTTGAAGCGATTCTGCATGTTTGGGTGCGAAAGAGGACCATGCCTAGTGTAAAAATGCCTATTCAGATGTGTTTGAACAGTCCATTTGGTCACACAAGTTACAGAACGAAAGTTGCACCACTTTACAACTTTCCACTGCTTCCATTTGACACTTTTTCCATCAACTAAAAACTGGATACTACGGGAAAACTACTTCGAGATAACAAAAAATCGGAAGATTTAATTGTAGAGGGGCCAAACACGATCCCATAGGATTAGATGAGAAGTTTCTAAGCGTCACGGTGTCCGAGTAACCTCATGCTAAAGTTTGCAGCCATTTTGCCCTTTGGACCCTTAAGGGATCGATCCAGTTGAATGTAGCTCGGAGTGATTCCTTGTGTTTGGGTGCGAAAGAGGACCATGCCTAGCATAAAAATTTCTATTCAAATGTGTTGGAATAGTCCGTTTGGTCACATGAGTTGTAGAACGAAAGTTGCACTACTTTGCAACTTTCCATTGCTTGCATTTGACACTTTTTTTTTCAACTGAAACTGGACACCACGGGAATACCACTATGAGATAATGAAAACTGAGAGATGTTATTGTAGAGGGTCCCAACATGGTGCAGGAGCACCTATTTGATTACATGCCTCCATGAGGCCATATTGAGTAATTTGTTCCATTTTTATGTTTTGAGATTTTAATAAGCCCAAGAGGCCACCTTTGTGGTGTTATAGGTCCTATGATGTTCATTTCTCATATATTGTAAAAATTGTCAAAAGTGCAAAATTAGGTAGATGAAATGTCATTAAGGTGTTTTGTCAACACACTAATCAAAAGGTGGTTGAAAATAGTTGGTTTGGTTTGAAAATTTATAAATAAACCCTCCAAAACTCGAATTGGGGGTGGGAGACATTATTTTTGAAGTTAAATGAATGGCAACCTCAAGTTTGGTATGCATTTTCTGAGTTTTACATTGTTACCAGATTAAAGTTGCAATTTGTACGGCTTGGTATGGACTCAAATGATAGAGTATCATATATTGATGGAAAGATATCTGTTTCTAGTTTCCAATTCTTTTTGTCTCAGTGAATTTTATCAAGTTTTGTGAAAGATATGATTATTTTGGTGAGACTGCCTTTTCTAATAATATTGTGCAGAATTTATAGTCTAAAAAAGTGTGATGGTACGGAATTTAAAGTCTATATTTTGGATCTAAAACCAATTGAGTTTTGTTTTCATGTGAATCTACTTTCATTTGCTTCAACTCTCATCAAATTTCATTAAGAATTGAATGAGTTATGACCATTTTTGTGAGGGCAGGTCTGAACCCTACCTAGGGTTTGCAGTTTTGAGAAAAATACAATAACTTTCATTTCAATCTTTGGATCTTCATAATAATTGGAGAAAAATACTATAACTATGTTTTATTTAATCTCACCAGAGGGATTGGCTTCATTATTCATGTTTTAGAAGTTATTAATGACTGTTTATGAGAATAAATTGTAGGCTGCCATAGCTATGTTTTCAATGTGATATACAATGCCTAATAGCATGTGTTATACAAATATTGTTTTGGATTATTATTGAAGGTTTGTGAGATGTTTTTTGAATCCTCCTAGCTCTGCATCAAATTGGTATCAGAGCCTAGAAAAGATATGGGCTGGTGAAGTTTGTTGGTTTGGTGTTTGTGGTTGTGTGTTGGGCAGGTTGAGGAAGAAACCTGATTGCCTAGGTGTGGCAAAGTAAAGTGGAAGCAAGGAGAGACTTGCTTGTGGAGATGGATTTATTGAGAAGATTGGAAAGATATTTGCAGGCTGAGGATTCAAGAAAGAAGGAAAGAGAGGAAAAAGAGTTGAGAAAGAAGGAAAGAAAGAAAAGGATAAGGCAAGAGAAGATGGACAAAGAGATTGCTGAGTTGAAGGGAGAATTGAAAAGACTTGAAGAAGAGTTCCAAGAATCCATGATGAAGATGGAACAAATGATGAAACAAGACACAAGTTGGCATTTGAAATTGAAAAGGAAGATGGTTTGGCCTATAAAGAAGATTATGAAGAAACAAAGAAAACAAAAGAAGGCAGCAAATTCAGTCAAAGATGAAGAAGAAGATTTATGGGCACAATATTTAGCCATTGAAGAAGAATGGAATAGTAAGGTTGGTGTTGGAAAAGTCACACAAGAGGAAGAGGAACTCATCAAGGTAGAAGAAAACAAGGACATTGAGGTTTCAAGTGAATTGGTTTCCAGATTGGATAAGTTGGTTATGGGTGAAGAGGAATTTGAAGTACAAGAAGACAAGGAGGAGACCTCAAGGTCTCTATATTTTGTTTCTAATTTTTCCTTGGACTATGTATGTGCAGGTTATGAAGGACAAAGTGAAGTGTTTGATGATATGATAGAGTTTTGGGACTTCCAAGTTGCAGGAATGATTGATAGAAGAAGGCATAAGAAGAACAAAAGGAAGAAAAGACAAAATCTGATTGAAAATACAAAGGACAAGGTGCAAAGTAACTGGAAGACTAGAAAGAAGATAATTCAAAGGGGCTTGAATTCTTTTGCCCTCGGGAGTTTGGTGCAGGAGCACCTATTTGATCACATGCCTCCATGAGGCCATATTGAGTAATTTGTTCCATTTTTATGTTTTGAGATTTTAATAAGCCCAAGAGGCCACCTTTGTGGTGTTATAGGTCCTAGGATGTTGTTCATTTATCATATATTGTAAAAATTGTCAAAAGTGCAAAATTAGGTAGATGAAATGTCATTAAGGTGTTTTGTCAACACACTAATCAAAAGGTGGTTGCAAATAGTTGGTTTGGGTTGAAAATGTATAAATAAACCCTCCAAAACTCGAATTGGGGTGGGAGATATTATTTTTGAAGTTAAATGAATGGCAACCTCAAGTTTGGTATGCATTTTCTGAGTTTTACATTGTTACCAGATTGAAGTTTTGATTTGTACGGCTTGGTATGGACTCAAATGATAGAGTATCATATATTTATGGAAAGATCTCTGTTTATAGTTTCCAATTCTTTTTGTCTCAGTGAATTTTATCAAGTTTTGTGGAAGATATGATTATTTTGGTGAGACTGCCTTTTCTAATAATATTGTGCAGAATTTACAGTCTAAAGAAGTGTGATGGTACGGAATTTAAAGTCTATATTTTGGATCTAAAACCAATTTAATTTTGTTTCCATGTGAATATACTTTCATTTTCTTCAACTCTCATCAAATTTCATTAAGAATTGAATGAGTTATGACCATTTTTGTGAGGGCAGGTCTGAACCCTACCTAGGGTTTGCAGTTTTGGGAAAAATACAATAACTTTCATTTCAACCGTTGGATCTTCATAATAATTGGAGGAAAAGACTATAACTATGTTTTATTTAATCTCACTAGAGGGATTGGATTCATTATTCATTTTTTAGAAGTTATTAATGACTGTTCATGAGAATAAATTGTGGGCTGCCATAGCTATGTTTTCAATGTGATATACAATGCCTAATAGCATGTGTTATTCAAATATTGTTTTGGATTATTATTGAAGGTTTGTGAGATGTTTTTTGAATCCTCCTAGCTTTGCATCACAACACGATCTCATAGGATTAGATGAGAAATTTCTAAGCATTACAGTGTCTGTGTAACCTCATGCTGAAGTTTGCAGCTATTTTGCCCTTTGGACCCTTAAGGGATCGATCGGGTTGAATGTAGCTTGGAGCAATTCCGCGTGTGTGGAAAAAATCTAAAACCTAGTGGAATGGTGGATTTAGGGGTCCTCTTCATGTTGCAATTTGTTTTAGAGTAAAAGATGGAGGTTTGCAAAAGTTATCTGATGCCCTAGGTCAGTTTTTCCCTTGTAAATGTATGAAAATGGTCTTTAGAATGCACTTTGCATAATTTTCTAATAAGTTACTACAGTGCTAGGAGTCAAGAAAATTGATTTCTAGTGATGCCCAAGGTCGGTTATGTGAGTATTAGTGAATTTGTGAAGGGACTGAGTGTAGAAAGGTTTGGAGGGTCTGTGCTGACCTGGGCAGCAATGTTTTGAACTTTGGTTTGAGTTTTTGTGGCCAGTAGAGTGGAGTTACAGAGAAACCCTAGGTTTTAGGGTGAAATAGGAGGGTTTGTTGGAGCAACACCTTAGAAGACCTATAAGGAAGAATTGGTCAGAGAATCTATGGTTTTGTAACACAATTTGAGACTGTCTAAGAGATCTTGTGGTGGCAAGAAGTTTAAAGAGTACTTTGTGTGTAAAATTGGGCTAATTCTAGTAGCCTTTGAGTAGGGTGACTTGAAGTTCCTTTGTGTTGTTGCATAATAATCTCATGTGTAAGCTTGGTTCAGTGATTTTGATGATGTATAGATGCTATTTGGATGCTAAGTTGGTATTCTTACAACCTTCTCTAAAGGATAGGTCTATTTGTTGTTATTGGTGAATTGGGAAGCCATAGTGCTGATTTGATGAAAGTTGTGTTGGAAACTTGAATCTGAGTTGGAACTTGATTCCTTGAGCCTGATTATGTGTTCCTCCACCTTGATATTGCATCATAGGGGTGTTGGGGTGTGCATTGAAAAGTTGAAAGCTTCCTTCTGTAGGCCTAGTTAAGCCTTGTTTATGGCTTGTAAATCAATCTTTTGATACATTTGTTTTGGGTGTTTGATCTTGTGCTTTTTGGAACTTGTGGAGGATGGTATTAGGAGTATAAAACCATGTTTCATTGACTGGTTAATTCCTTTAATCATTTTTTATTTTGACTATCCTAGTCAGTGAATGTTGCAAAGTTGCATGGGCTTGTGTAGAAGCCATGGAAGAGTGGATGTTTTTGGGTGCAAGGTCCATTTGTTTGGTCATGTTGTGTTGTGTGAAGAGCCTAAATCATCCCCAAGTCCTATTGATATTTTTGGTTGTATGAGTCAAGTTGAGTGGTCAAGTTGCATTGTTGAGAGGAATAGTGAAGTTGATGTGTTCATATAGAGTATTTGAGAGAAGCTTTTGAAAAGGAAGTTGCTTCCCCTGCCACTCTGCATCATAGTGGTATCAAAGCTTCAAGTAGTAGATTTTTTTTCATTTTTCAGGTTGTGAAGAGCAAGGAAGAAGTGAAGAGTTTGGTATTCAAAGATTCCTCCAAAGAACAAAGATATGGCTAAAGAGATGAAGGAGATGAAGGAAAAACATGCTAGAGAAATCAGAGAGTTGGAGGAAAGAATCATAGCCTTGTAGACAAAAAAAAGAAGGGATGTGGAAGAGAGTGAATCAGATGAAGAAGAAGAAGATGAGTTTGAAGACATGGAAGAAGAACTTGATCCAGAAGACCAAAGGATTGCAAATTTGGTAAGGGCAGTTAGAGATGACAAGCCTAAGGTAAAAATTGATGTTCCTAAATATGGTGGAAGTTTAAATGATGAAGAACTACTTGAATGGATTGCTGCATTAGATAATAATTTTGAATGTGATGAGGTTCCTGAGGAGCAAAGAGTAAGGATTGCAAAGAAAAAGTTGCAAGGCCATGCTTTGGTATGGTGGGACTACTTTCAATTTGAGAGGAGGAAGCAAGGAAAGTATAAAATGACCTCATGGGACAAGATGATATCAAAAATCAAAGGTAAATTCTTACCCAAGGATCATTAAGTTCAAATGTTTAAGAAATTGCAAAGCTTAAGATAGAAAGAAATGGATATTAAGTCTTATACTGGGGAGTTTTATAAATTAAGTTTAAGGTCTGGTCATCATGAGAATGAAGATGAAAAAGTTGCAAGATATATTGGTGGTTTGAGGTTAAACATACAAAATGAATTGGTTTTGGCTAACCCTAGGAGTGTAGAGGATTGTTATCAAATGGAAATCAGAGTGGAGGAGAAGCTTAAGAGGAGACAAGAGAAATCAGTGAGAGGAAGAGGTGGTTTGGTGCAGGAGCACCTTGACTCTGAAAAAATTTTTGTAGAGATTTGAGTTTTCAAAATATGAAGGCATTGTAAAGGCCATTCTAAGTCATTGAAAGGTCTTTAGGAAGTAAATAGAGTCAAAATACAAAAAAATGTCATTTTTGTCCCTAGGTGATAAGGTTTCCAAAATTGTTCATTTGTTGTAAAAATTGTGAAAAGGCAAAAATCAGAAAAAAGAACACAAAAATCAGAATGTGAAGAGACAAAGTGGGAGAGGAAAGATTTTGGCCAATTGGAAACTAAAAAGGCACTTTCATAACTATTGTAACAGCTATAAAAAGCATGAAAAGGCATGGAAAAAATAGAAGTTGAGTCTTTGTAATCAGATTTTGAAATAAAATCCCTTGTTTCTGAGTTTGCAACACTTTCTCCATGGATTTTATCTTATATTGGTAATTTAGGAACTTCAAAAGTTTAAATCCTTGTGTGATCTCATTGTAGGTAGAGTTAGTTTCATTCACAAAGAATTTGGAAGGTTAGTTTTGAGAAATACAAGAAGGAAAAGTAGTTTTCTGTGTCCCGGGTAGTGATCCTCACTCTATGATTTTGAGAGTCTTATAAGGAAAATATTCTCCATCCCACCATTATAGGCTAGTAGAATGGTGGGATGGATGGTTTTTTATGTTTATTTAACATGTTTTTGAGTGGAAAGTGTGTCAAAAAGTAACAAGGAAGGCGTGGATATTAAGATAGCTATTGCTCCAAGAGGAAAATTTGAGTTTTCCATATGAAAGATGGTGCCTACAAGTTGGAACGGTTGGAATAGAATTTTTTTTGATATGGATAAGGGTTATTATGTTTAGGAAGACTTATTTATAGGTGTTTGCAATAGTGGCAGGTGATTTGGAGGTTTGTAGATGACATTTCTTAAAAACCCTCACTTGCTTGTGCTTTAAAAGCCTATAAACAAGGGTTTACTATTTAATTATATTGCTGGGAATTTCTTACCTTGAAGATTGATGATTTGTGTGTTTTTCCACCTATATAAAGACTTTTTATGGTTGGTAAGTGATTTTGAGTTGTTTTAAAGGTGTCTCCTTTGTTAAATTGGCCTATTTGGGGCTCTTTAGTAACAAAGAAGTCAGGACAGCAGGCATGTGTTCCAAAACAAGTGTACCTGAAAATGAGATATGTTTTTAATGATCAAAATGGGTACTAAAAAATGTATTTATCCTATAGATATTCATTATGTTTTACAAGTTACACCCGATTTAGTGTTTTGGCAAATTTTGGCCTTTTGAATGCAAGAAACTGAGATTTTGTGTAGATAGTGATTTCACTGTTTGGTTTGGGTTTGTAACTATCTAAATGATGATGAAAAATGTGACTCAAGGTATGGAAGAAGGCCTGAGGCAAGGTTTGTCATTTTAATGTCTTGAACAATGTGGAATCATGGTGTTTTGAGTAAGCAAAATGGTGTTTTGACTGCTAAAAGTAAGGAATCTGATAAAACAACGTTTGTGAATATGATATTGGCATTGTTTCAATTAGAATGATGATTATTATAGTGTCATGGAAGTCTGATAACAGGTTTGAAGGGAGAAGTGAATGAGTGGTGGTCTTTTTTCCTTTATTGAATCAAGTTAAATGGATGGTAATAGTGAAAGTTGTAGTGATTCATAATTTCTAATAGTGTTATGATGAATTTGATGAAAGTGTGGATTACTCATTTGAAAAATTGATGATTGGTAGCCTTGTAGTCCAAAGTGAATTTGATGGATTTAGTTGAGTTGATAAGTCAAATTGGTGAAATGAATAGTGAATTTTGAAGAATTTGTCAATTGATCTTCTCCAAGATGAGTTTGGGACAAAAGTTCCCTGTGTTTGTATTGTTTAGCAATTGATATTGCATCAAATTGGTATCAGAGCTGGTTTTGCAATCTGATATTGCATCATAGTCCTAATGCAAGAGGAAGAGGAATGATTTCTACATCAAAGCAGCCAAATGAAGATCAAGAAGGAGAAAACAAAGGTAAAGATCACAATGTTGATTCTAGAGGTGGTTTTGGTTTTAGAGGTAGAGGAAGGTATAGTGTTGGTAGAGGTACTAATGATTTTGTAGGAAGGTGCTACACATGCAATGAGTTCAGCCATCCTTCATGGAAATTTCCTGAGAGGGTTCTTCGTTCATCAAGTGGAGACAAGAAGATTGATAGGAGAGCACAATTGGTTCAAGAGGAGTGTGAAAGCCATTATTCTGCAAGTAAGAAGGTAGATCCTAAAGTAGGGGAAATGTTGATGGTGAGAAAGATAATCTTGAAAGCAGCAAAAGAGGAAGCACCTTTGCAAAGGAAAAGTCTCTTCAACACTAATTGTAAGTGCAAGGACAAGGTATGTAGAGTGGTCATTGATTTTGGCTCAACTGAAAATATGGTGTCAATGTGAAATGGTAAAAATATTAGGCTTGAAAAGAATTCCTCATGAATGTCCTTATAAAATTTCATGGTTAAATGATGACCAATCTTTATTGGTGAATGAAAAGGTCATTGTAGACTTTCAAATTGGTGTTTATCATGATAGTGTTGTTTTTGATGTGCTTCCAATGGATTGTTGTCATCTCCTATTAGGAAAACCTTGGCACTATGACAAGAGAGCATTGTATGATGGTAGGGAAAATACCTACACCATAGTCAAAGATGGTTATTCTTTTGTTTTAACTCCTCTTGTAGAAGATATCAAAGGTAAAGAATAGGTAATAATGTGTGGTAGGAAGGAACCTATAAATGTAATGAAGGAGAATTTTTTTTTTTGATGTTGTTACCTATCCTAGGACTGATAATGTAGGGGCAGAAAGTGTGACTGTAAACACAGGGGTGAAAAGTGCTTTGACAAGGAATTTGAATGAAAGTATTGTTGTAGGGACCATTGAATGTCTTGTAGTTAAAGTTAAGAGTAAGGGTATGTGTAGGATCATCATGGAAAAAACAAGCCCTTAAGTGGCAAAAATTCAGAAAAATCTGAGTTAGACAACTTGGCCTAAAAATTTGAATAATTTATCTATATTATTTCAAAAATATGTAAGAATAGAATCTGTAGAAAATTGAGTGTAGTTTCTAAACTACTAGGCTTTTTTAAAAAAAAAAATTGATTTGGTGAAAATTTGAAATTTCAATGCAGTAGTACTTAAATTTCAAGGAAAAAATAAGAAGTAGGTGTCTGTCTGACCACCCTAATCACAATAAAATGATAATATTTTTTTATAATATTTTAGATATAAGTAGAGGAGTCATGTCCCGATGTGATGCATATTTTTTTGTAATTTTTTTTCAATTAAATAATTAATTATGAATTTTTTATTACAACTTTTTAAAATATAAAAAACTCATATGTCTGACCACCTTAACTTGGTCAAAACTTCATAAAATTCAATTTTTCTTTTTTTAATCCTATAGTATGCAAAACATATAATGTGATGCATGTTTTGAATTCAAAAAATGTGATATCGTTTGAAAGCTATAAATGTTTTTCAATAAGTCTATCAATCAGGACTTTAGTCATAATTCAAATAGAAAATGAATAATAATTACTTATTAAATTTAAAGTAAAGAATAATTTATATTGGTGGAAAGATGAGAATCTCCTTTAAAAACCTTTTTCATTTAATCAATTTTGGGTAAAAAAATTGTCGTTAGCCACATCCCCATCATATTGCCACTTTTGGGCCCATCATGATCCTGCACATACCCATAAGGAATAGGTTTCAAATTATCTTAGCATCCGTATAGACTGTACAACAACAAGAAAAGTGAGAAAAAACTAGTAAATTTTTGGAAAATAACATTCTTACTGATCAAAAAATGGGTTACAAATCAACCAAAAACCTCTCCTTTGAGGCATTGAAGGTTATTATACATGTAAATCTCATTACAATGCCTTAGGTACAAGCTATTCTCATAGATATTTTACAATGTCACTCATGTACATTCGAGATTCTCTTTTAATGTCTACATCATAGGTTCTCATTTAGAGGTTAACTTCAAATGAGTAACTTGAGATTCCCTTGCAAAGATTCACACGTTCTTTTATACTGGCTTCAAATCAAAATTGAGATTTGTCAAGATCATCAAAATAAGGATGTTGCATTGCTTTTTTGGCTGAGATTCTCTTTGATGGCTCAAAAATCAGCATTTTCTGCAAGGAGGGACCAATCAATTTTTACTAGTTTAGTTACAGATACGCAAAGGAAAAGAATAAAAAGAAATATCTCATCCAAAATATATGGAAGGCACTTACAGATAGGCATGGAAGTCTCTCAACTTAGTCAGTCTTGGTCATACATCTTCACTGGGAGTTCCAAGATACCTATTGCACACAACCTCTCATGAATAGAATTTCTTAAAATTTGAGATGCTCTTATAATGTCTACATCATAGGTGGTCATGATAAGGTTAAATTCAAATGAATAACTTGAAATTGTCTCACCAAGCTTCACAGACACTTTTGTAATGGCTTAAAATCATAATTGAGATTTGTCAAGATCATCAAAATAAGGATGTTGCATTGCTTTTCTGCTTGAGATTCTCTTCAATGGCTCATAAATTTGCATTTTATGCAAGGAGACACCAATCAATATTTTCCTGGTTACATACAAATACACAAAGTAAAATAAGATGATAGCATTAGAATCAACCAAATTGACGTGGATACAAGTATAAATTAATAAGAACCATTGTGCATATACTTACAAATTAATCCAATGAACCATTTGGGTCTACTCTACTCTTTATTGTGTCAAGTATTGCCTCATGGTCAGACTCACGGACCTTCCACAAGGTCTTGTTCAGAGGCCTACCCCCATATTTGGTAAAACAAACATTGGATTCCATGACAAGGTTTGAGTAATGAAGAATCTTACGATGCATGTCAAATTCCTCAAGCAACCAATGTTTAACACACTTATGCGGGTACCTTCTCAGGCACGTTCCAATAACAACAATTGAGCCTGTAGGGTATTCGATGTTTTCTCCATCTATAATTGGGGATTCCAATTTCTTTTTTGCCTCAACACAAGGACACAAGTAATAGTCTGTTCCCTCTTCGTTGTCTTCATTTGCAATAACTACATAAACATGCCCTGCATTTATATGTGTGACATATCTCTTGAAATTAGTTAACATTATGAATACAATACAAAGTAAGATAACAATATGGAATTTCAAATACTAAGCAAGTATATATATTACCTGGTTGAACTAGATCTGATACATGGTCAAAGTAGACTGATGATTCCATCTGTGTTAGTTCCAATGCCATCGGAGGGTGATACATGTGAAGTGGGCTAAGATAACTTGTCAACCATTTGTCAACCCACTCCCCTGACTCACAATCATTCCAAGCTTGCATTGTACATGAAGAACAAAAGCATGCCATCTTATGTGTATCGATACTCCATGAACCTGCATTTGAGCTAAGGAAAGAGTGAAACTCACTCGATCCTGTTAGTGTACAACAATCCTCATATGGTGCAATGTTAGTATCATCCATCAACCAAAAAATCTATGAACTAAAGATGTACCTTCATTACCTAGACCCATCAAAGCATTACACCACTTCGACAATTGATCTTGCATCATCAGCACTATCTCTATACTTTAACTCTTCTCATGCTAATGCTCTTTTCACGCATGCTCCTACACCATCATGCTCCCCTCATGTCCGGCCTCACAAAAGTTCCACATATGTTGAACACATGTAGTGAGATGCATCCTGCACAACCAGTAGAACATGCACGCGTTCTTGAACTGTGCTGCACAGTTATCTAACCATATTATATGCCGACCGTATGATATGCCCCTCTGATCCAAATGAATATAGAACATCTGGAAGCAACCTTGCATGAACTCTAGAGAATGTGTGCGTTCATCACTAATATAAAAGTGATACTCCCTCAATACCTTCCTTTGGTCCTCTGTACGATCAGCTGCATGAATGAATGCTATGTGCACAAATATCGAAACCTGTGTGGAGTTGTAATACTGTGACCACCTCACGTTGTGGCTATAGAGTGTATTTCTTTGCAAATTCAACCACTGATAATATGCTTCCAAGTGGAAAGGTGTCCTTGAATAGATTGAATTGTGTGTCCAACCATTAGGCTCTATGGGTATGCCTTGCATACTCATACACTAGATTCTAACGAAACATGGACATAAAATGATACACTTGAATCTTCTCAACAACCAAATCACACCTTTTTGTTGAGACCCATCTTTTGTAGCATATTCCACTGTTTTATACTTCCCAAAATCTACTAGTTTATGCCCCACCTCATCTGTGCTTTCCATATGTTGACATACTCGCATTTGTTGCAAGCCACCACAACACTTGCATGAACCATCCAAGCATGTTCTCCTATAGAATATTTGGCCATCCTCTATTTTTCATAAATTTTTTGATAAGAAATCTCTTGAAGATTTTGGTGGGGCTTCTATGCCACAATCCTGCAAAACATCATTAGTATGAAAATCTAAACATATAGAATGATAAACATCATAATGGTTAGCGAATTCAATATGTAGTCTATAGCAACAAGTAGTGCGTGTGTGATTTGTCTTGACATAAAAAGGTTTAAGCATTTCAAAGAATCTTTGAGAAATACTAATTTGAGGATAAGCATTTTGAAATTTATGAAAAAATTGGGTTTGAGTCGTATCCAAAAAATTCTTTGGATGTGGCTCACGGTTTCAACTACCGATTCTCCTTCTTACGAAATCCCTTTGATTCGGAGATGGCCTTGTATTATTCTTCCAATAATCTTCAATTAGTGTTCTCAATGCTTCAACAAATTTTTTATCTTTGTGTGGAAGTCTCCCCGAGAATGCCCATAATTCATTTGAATCGGTGCCCTCAATTCTTTGCCCCCTTTGAACGGCTTTTGATAAAGTTTTTCTACTAATTCCCATTTGTTCACTTGTCTTTTTAATGAGGCGAGATCTCATTGTTTGATATCTTTCCAAAGTCGATGTAATGACACGTCAGGTGACATTACTATCCTTTGAGCTTGAGGTCTTACCCATATTGTCATAAGTATCCATTAGATTCTTCACAATAGTGTTTTCACTTGATGCATTCAATGTTCTCAACCCAAGAGTCTTCATGATGTTTTTATACTTTAAATCCTACATCATTTGAACAAATAGTTGACATCTTGTGGTCTCATTTAGCCTTTCAAAGAACATTTTCCAAATCTTATTAGCATATCTTCTACAAGTGTGTTCTGGAATCTTACCTTCCAAGTGTGTTTTTCAAAGAACTTTGGCTTTCTATGCAAAATTCTAGGTGGTGTTCTCTTAGGTACATACATCTCAACATTAGCAATTTCATAAATATTGAATTGAGATGGGCTAGATTGTGTACCTTCGATCGTGGGTGGAATAGAAGACATACCTTGAGGTTCACATGGGGATGATGGCATACCTTGTTTGTCAACTCCGAGTGATGATGTACTCTCAACTTCAGATGTGGTGGATGGTGTCCAACCATACTCACTTGTGCTAGATGGTGTCGCTCCATATTCGCTTTTGCTTAATGGTGTTCCTTCGTATTCACTTGCGGTAGAGGGTGTGTTTCCAACTACAGTATTTGCATCTCCCCTAGCACGACTCTTTCTCATTCATGCCCTTTGTGTTGCCAATTTATTTTCTCTTTTTGACAGTTGAGGTTCCTGTACAACTAGATTGTTTTCATCAATCGTTCCCAATTTCTCCTTTTCATGATATTCCCTCATCCATTTTTTCTCTTTATCTCTGAAGGCTTGGAGCTGATCATCTGTTAGTTTTTTCTTTTTAACAGTTCATTTCTTCGGCATGACAAATAATTTTACCTACGCAAAAAGTGCTAAGTTGTCAAATTAACTAATTGAGTTTATGAGTTGGGAAACGTAATTTTATGTTAGATTGAGCATGAGCAGGGTATTTTAGGCTTGTTTCAATAGTTTTCAAGTTTTGGAGTGTTTGGCAAGTGCTACTTTCAATAAAACATAGGGTTTCTAGTGCAGGAGCACCAACACCATATTTTCAAAACTTGAATCATTGAATGTTGATCATTTGATTAGTAGGTGTGTCATAGGTAGTTTGAAGTCACTATTTTCATTGAATAAGGTTTAGAAACACCATTTTGAATGTATTTAGGGATTTGGAGGTCAATGGAGTCCAAAATGTAAAAGTTGCTCAATGAGATGGTTCATGTGATGAGTCTAGAAATTTAGGTGTTTTGATGTTCTTTAGGTCAAATAGGTCTTTGGAGACCATATTTCATGTATTTAGATGTCTTAGGATTGAGTTTTCAAAAGTTTCACATGATATTGGAAAAATTGCAAAATTGCAACAAAAGTTGTGAAGAGCAAAATTGTGAAAATACAGGAATTTGAAGGGTCAGAATTTGAATAGATATTTATGCCCGCTAGGAAGGCAAAAAGATCATTTAGTAAAGGCTCTAACATTCTTTATTTCATGTAGTGTTTTGGAGTATCTCTTATTTTCATCAATTTTGAGCTTCTAACATTCAATTTTATGGGAGAAATCTTTATTTTTTTGGGACTGCCTGCTAAAGTCAGAAATACCCCTGTTTTGTGAGCAATATGGATTTTTTGGGCATCCCACCTACTATGTAGACTTGTGCTTCGGTGGGATGACATGTATAAATTTATATTGGATTTTTAATAAAGTTAAAAGGCACTGGGAGTCCACAAGGTCAAGTTATAATGATGCCCTAGGCTGGGTATGTAGGTTTTGCTAAGTGAAAATGAAGGCTAAAGGTTGTGTATTAGTGAATTTGTGAAGGGACTGAGTGTAAAAAGGTTTGGAGGGTCTGTGCAGACCTAGGAAAAGGTGTTTTGAACTTTGGTTTGAGGTTTTGTGACTGTTAGAGTGTAAATACAGAGAAACCCTAGGTTTGAGGGTGAAATTGGAGGGTTTGCTAGAACAACACCCTAGAAGACCTATACAGAAGAAATTACCTAAGAATTTGTGGTTTTGTATCACAATTTGAGACTATCCAAGAGATTTTGAGGTGGAAAGAAGTCTAGAGGGTACTTTGTTTTTAAAATGGGGCTAATTCTAGTAGCCTATTGAACAAGGTGACTTGAAGTTTCTCTATGTTGTTGCATGAGAATCTCATATGTAAGCTTGGGTCTCTGTTTTTGATGTTGTGTAGATGCTATTTGGATGTTGGGATGGTTCTCTTACAGTCTTCTCTAAAAGATAGGTCTTTTTGTTGATTTGGTGAGTTGGGAAGCCATGGTGTTGATTTGATGAAAGTAGTTTTGGAAACTTGAATTTGAGTTGGAACTTGATTCCTTGAGTCTATTTGTGTGTTGCAGGCCTTGCCCTACTACATTAGGAGTATATTCCAATTTTTTAGAGACATGTATGGAAAATTTGGTAGCATAGACAAGGAAATCAGCTAGTTTGTATAACTATTCGACAAAATAACTCAATGAAAGCTTTGGAAGCACACACAAAGAAAGTCAATTGTTAAATTTAACAAAATGCCTCAAAGAGATGTGGTTTAAAAATGTAATAGGAAAGTGTATCGAATTGTGTGATTTAAAATGTCCATTGACAACATAAGGTTGTAACATGACAAACAAACAATTTGATCAACATGGAATAAGCAAAACAACAAAAAATGAAAGCAAGCCATAATAGAATGAAAGAAAATCTACAAAGATTTCACATACCTAAAAAAGAAAAGTTTCAAATGGAGGAGTTCTACCCAATTATGCAGCATTTTCTTCTTCCTTCCTCAAACTCCTCAAAAATTTGACTTCTTCAAAAGCTTGTTCCCCTCCAAATTTCAATTGTATATCAATTATCACTGTAATTCAAACTTGAATTGATATTATATGCCTTTCAACATGAAAACTCTACTATTTCATGCAAAGGTGATGGAAAGAACATTGAAAAGGTGGTGGAATCTAAAAATCATGCATGCACACTTCACTCAATCACAAAAAAGCTTCTTTTTGTCGAAGCACACATAGAACTAGGAGAATATGCAGAATGTGGGCTGACATCACGAGTATATTGTGATTTTTTACCATTTTTAGTGCTATAAAAAATGCTCTCGCGTTATAACGAGAGTGCGTTGTAACACAAACACGTTATTTAATCCTGAACATACATATCTCTACTAGTAAATAATGCGCTCGCTTATGATAAATTTGGTTTTTTTAAGCTTTATATGGTACATTTATAGGGTAGAGGGTTAAGGGTACTAGGGAGAGAGATAGAGGGAGTGAGTGAGAGAGAGAGATACCTGAGAGAGGGAGATACTTGAGAGAGAGAGAGAAAGGGAGTCAGATAGAGATAAAGGAGGGAAGGGCCAAGGGTAGAGGGTAGAGGATTTAAGGGTGAAGAGTTTAAGGTTTACAATTAAGGGTAGAGGGGATAGAGACAAAGGGAGTGATTGAGAGAGAGAGACCTAAGAGAGGGAGAGGGGGTAGGAGGGAGGGGTTAAGCGCAGGATCCGACTCAAATCGACAGGATCCGCGTCGAGATCAGGATCCGCATTCCGTCAAACAAAATCAGGATCCGCGCGTCATTCCGGTAGCAAGGAGAGGGTTGATAGGGAGAGACCTAAGAGGGGAGAGGGTAGGAGGGAGGGTTGAGAGAGAGAGAGACCTAGCAGGGGGGTGGGAGGAGGGGTTGTTGCTCTCCCGCCCTCCTCAACTCTCCCACCCTCTCCCACTCTCTCCCACTCTCTCCCACCCTCTCCCACACTCTCCCACTCTCTCCCACCCTCTCTCCCACCCTCCCTCTCTCCAACTCTCTCCCACACTCTCCCATGCTCTCCCACACTCTCTGAGTCTCTCCCACTCTCTCCCACCCTCTCTCTCCCACTCTCCCACACTCTCCCACACTCTCCCATCCTATCCAACGCTCTCTAACTCTCTCTAACTCTCTCACACACTCTCCCACCCTCTCCCATCCTATCCGATGCTCTCTGAATCTCTTCGACTCTATCCCACACTCTCCCACCCTCTCCCATCCTATCCAAAACTCTCTGAATCTCTTTGAATCTCTCCCCCCTCTCCCATTCTCTCCCACTCTCTCCCACCCT